>AYEL01088317.1:0-62242 GCA_000484575.1 Olivierus martensii
GAAGAATTAGATTCAGCTGAAATCAGCATTGAAGGAATTGATTTATTATCCGATTCCAAATAATAATCAAGTTAATGAAAAATTAACATAGTAAAACCAAAAAAAAATAAAATATTTATTATTTGGTACATGAATGTTTCTAAATTCAATAAAAAGTTTATCATGTTTACTACATTTCCTTCTCTAACCAACCTTTCAGTATGTTTTAATTAATGGTAAGTACTAGAATGATTTTAAAAATACACAAAAATACGAGAATTTTCAGAATTTCATACGAGTTTATTGAACGCTAGATATAACAATCCTGCTGACAAGCTTTCTGTGTTGTGTTGTTCACCCTTTTCACAGCCATTGCGCCTGCACGTAGCGCCTTCTATAGTTCGTGGCGGATCTCAACAGGAGTGATATCACAAGTGATTGCTTATCAAGGAAGCCATGGAAAAACCATGTGTTAAGCAGACTCACATGTTACTGAACCACATGTTAATGGGGTCCAATTGTAATTGTTTAATATAAACAATATTAAATAAAAAAAATGATGTTTTTGAATATTTCAAAAAAAAATTTTTTTTAATTTGATATATTTCATATCAAATAAAAATTCTATTCAGTAATTATAAAACAAGCCATAGTTCATATCTCTATTTTCAGAAATATTCAGATACAATTATTCAGATGTCAAAACATCCAATTTGATTGATTTTTCCATTTTTATAGCCCATTTTTCAAAATCCAAACCAAAACTTTTAAATTTTGCACTTTTTTATATACCCAACACAAGGAACAAGTATACCAAAAATGATAAAATGATTAAAATCACAGATCAAGGTTCAGACTATTAATTTGATAGAATAATATACTCAATATCACATTCCTAACTAACATTTTTGTACTTAAAAAAATTGTGTGTGTGTGTGTGTGTGTGTGTGTGTGTGTGTGTGTGTGTGTGGTTTTTTACAAGAGCTTGTGTGTGTGTGTGTGTGTGTGTGTGTGTGTGTGTGTGTGTGTGTGTACTTATTAATGTGTAGAGACATAATTGTCATCAATATGTCTTTGGAATAGTATAGAATATGTATTTTTTCAGTTGATATCCAACCGGTAAGAATATTGAAATATATACATATACAGTGAAATCTTGGTTAATAATGATACTAACAATATTTCACTTTAGAATCTGCATATCATAAAATTCCACTGTTTTTATCAATGATCCATTTTCAATTAACAATATATTTGCTGTACACATCTGCCAAATTCGGCCAAAATACTCTTGAATAGATTCAATATGGCCCTAACAAATGGGAAGCTGGAAACTGAGATTTTATATTACACCACCAGAAGGTGGTGCAATATAAAATCTCAGTTTTGGTATTAAGAACTTCCTGTTGTTTTAATGCATGGTCTAAATATGCCATACAGTTGTTGTGTACCACAGTGCTCAGCCACAAGAAATAAGAGTAAAGAATTAAAATTCCATTCTTTTCCAAAAAACGAATCGCTGAAGAAGCTATGGATACAGAAACTGAAAATTGGAAAAAATCAGTAAATACATGAAAATATGCAGTCTACATTTTACACCTGAGGATTACACAATAACATCTCAAGGTAAATGTCTAAAATTTAAATTTTTTGAATGATAAATTCACAAACTGTAACATTTCAAAATATTAGAAATGTTTGAAAAGCTTAAAATTATTAACAATAATTTAATATTTAAATAATTTTCAATCAATTTGTTTAAATTTATTTCTAAAAACAAATTTTAAAATATGAAATTAAAAAAAAGAAAATTGCTATTTATTTTATTTTTTAAGGAGAATGAAAAATATTAAAATCATCTAGTGTACCTTCTACAAGACTGCCAAAATGTAGCCATGATATGTCACCCAAAAAAGGCACATAGGATTATAGAGAGAATTTAACACTCAATGATAGTAGATGTAATTCTAGTTGTAATAACAGTGCTGGTGATGATGATAATTTAAACATTTCAAACAACCCAATATTAACAAAATTAGTGAAAAATTATTTCAGCATTCAATATTCTTATTTAATTTCATTGATTTTACTTTAGTTGCTAAAACTTTCTTTTAAAGGTTGATTTGAAACATGATTATGATATACAGAAGGAATCAATCCTGACTACAATACAAACAGAAAATAAGCAAATAGTTTCTAGAACATCTCAAAACAACTTTTCATCACCAAGTCATATCATTTTAGCATCTGGATAATAAAACTCTAAAGCATTTTTGTGGTTTAGAAACAAAACAGTTTCAAGTTTTATATTTTGTTTTTATGTGGTGACAGATATTTTATTGTTAAATTCGAACATCTTTTATCTGAATGTGACCAAATCGTGTTGACATTGTTCAAAAATCGACACAATCTATCTTATGTTACAACTAGTTGTTATTTTGGAATAGATGTGAAGTGGGTGCAGAAAAATTTTAAGTTATGGATAGTAAGAATATTTACAGCCCTAAGACACACTGATTTTTTTCAAATGCTAAAATTTGACCCAAAGGAAGGCTATTATACAACTATTGTAGATTGCACTGAAATACTAATAGAGAGAAGCAATGACTACATTATTCAGCAGACCACATTTTCCATATACAGAAACCATAATACATTAAAAGCATTAGTTGGAGTAAGTGAAACTGGTGGTGCCATGTATTGCTCAGAATTATTTGGAGGTGCAATCAGTGATAGACAAATTCTTCAAGATTCAAGTTTCCTACAATGTTTAGATGAAAGGATGCATGTTCTGGCTGATAGAAGGTTTGATGTTTCTGATATATTAGAAAAATATAAGGTACATTTAAATATTCCTCCATTTAAAAAAGCAGACAAAATGAGTGATTATGATGTAATGAAAACTAGAATGATTGCTAACAGAAGAATTAGTGTAGAAAGAATTATTGGCTTGGCAAAAGAAAATAAATTTTTAACACAAATTATGCCTGTACATTTATGGGAAATGGCTTCCAAAACTTTTTTTAATTGTTTTCTGTTATTTAATATAAGAATACCAATTGTGTAAAACTATAGTGTTAATGTGAATTATGAAAAAATAAATATTTTACAGTTCAAATAAAAAGTTTCATTTATTGCTTTATTTAAATTTTTAGAAAAGCGTTCATGGCTAAAAGTGCAAATACACATTCATAATATTTATCAGTATCAGAAAACATGGCTTGACAAAATTTATAATCATACAAAATTGGTTCCACATAAATTCCTTTTGTTGTCTTGCTGTTTATTTTATTTTTCAGGAGAATGGAAAATATTAAAATGAGTGATTATGATGTAATGAAAACTAGAATGATTGCTAACAGAAGTATTATTGGCTTGGCAAAAAAAAAAATTAACACAAATTATGCCTGTACATTTACGGGAAATGGCTTCCAAAATTTTTTTTAATTGTTTTCTGTTAATTAATATAAGAACACCAATTGTGTAAAACTATAGTGTTAATGTGAATTATGAAAAAATAAATATTTTACAGTTAAAAGGAGACAAAATAAGTGATTATGATGTAATGAAAACTAGAATGATTGCTAACAGAAGAATTATTGTAGAAAGAATTATTGGCTTGACAAAAAAAAATAAAATTTTAACACAAGTTATGCCTGTACATTTATGGGAAATGGCTTCCAAAATTTTTTTAATTGTTTTCTGTTAATTAATATAAGAACACCAAGTGTGTAAAACTATAGTGTTAATGTGAATTATGAAAAAATAAATATTTTACAGTTCAAATAAAAAGTTTCATTTCTTGCTTTATTTAAATTTTTAGAAAAGCCTTCATGGCTAAAGGTGCAAATACATGTTCGTAATATTTATCAATATCAGAGAGCATGGCTTGACAAAATTTATAATCATACAAAATTAGTTCCACATAAACTCCTTTTGTTGTCCATATCACAAAATCAGTTTTGTAAATCTTGGTTACATGCATTTGTGTAAAATATGCATGTTTCTTATTCAATGCTTTCACTTTATCAAGATCTAGCAAGCATTTGTCATCTGTAGGATCACTATCTTTAATTGTAAAGGGGCATTTCACGTAATCTCTTTATTACGCTGCTCCATAACTTCCACACACTACTAAAATAATAATATAATTTCAGCTCACCTGGGCAGGGAAAGAACAATCCGTAATCGTCAAAAAACAAATGGATTCACTATAGTGCACTTTTCAAAGTGAATCCGTTTGTTTTTTGACGATTACGGATTGTTCTTTCCCTGCCAAGTGAGCATGAAATTATATTATTATTTTAGTAGTGTGGGGCATTTCACTTCAATCAATGTTGTTTTGTCTTCTATCATACCATCTGATTCATAATATTTATCAATATCAAACTGTTCGATATTGTAACAGAATGTTGCTATATGCTTGCATGCACTAGACCAACTTCCACTTGATGCTAAACAAGAACACCAAGCTTGTTTAATTTCACCATTATTTGCACAGTTTATCAATATCTTCAGACTATAATTCACATTTCTTTTGGTTTCAGCAGCACACAAACATTTGAAAAAATCAAATTGTTTTTGAGTACTAGTTCCACATTTTAAAAATTTTGTTGCAAATAACTTTCTGCCTCTTTTCAACTACTTTCGGCATACCTTGACCTGATCCATATCTCAATGATATTTAAATTGAATGATGATAGCAGCTTGCAGTCTAGTTCCTTTAAAGGTTTATAACTCTCAGAAAAAGAATGTTTCTTATTCAATGCTTTCACTCTACCAAACTCTAGCAAGCATTTATCATTTGTAGGATCATTATCCTTAATTGTAAAGGGGCATTTCACTTCAATGTTGTTTTGTATTCTGTCATACCATCTAGGGAAACTCCAATGTAGACATTTAATTAATTCAAAAACTGCTTAATATCGAATTAAGTAAAGTTCAATATCATCAAAGCACAAAACAGCAGCCAAGTAGAAATAACTTTTATTAAAAGAAATTAATAACGTTTTTGGTTTTATCATCATACCATCTTCAGTTACATTTTGTTATAACTGAAGATGGTATGATAAACGTAAAGTTCAATATCATCAAAGCACAAAATAGCAGCCAAGTAGAAATAACTTTTATTAAAAGAAATTAATAACGTTTTCGGTTTTATCATCATACCATCTTCAGTTACATTTTGTTATAACTGAAGATGGTATGATAATAATACCAAAAATGTTATTAATTTCTTTTAATAAAAGTTATTTCTACTTGACTGCTATTTTGTGCTTTGATGATATTGAACTTTACATAATGACTTTTTTCATCAATAAACAAACCACAGCTGAGAATCTTGCTTCCTATCATCTGTGAATATTTTGTGAGAGCTTCTTTCTCATGATTCCCCAAATAATTGCATCCTTCATCAATAGTTTCTTTTTGGATTTTAATTGGATCTTGGCTGGTCCTTTAACAAATCTTCCTGTCCTGACTGTTCTTTTAGCTACATGTGCAATAGATGCAGTGATTCTTGTTTGTCTTTCAGTATACCACATCTTTGAGTTTCTCTGTTTTGCTTTTCAATTCTTGATATATCCTCATTTGATACATGATTTAGGTTGTTGATAAAGTCTAGGGAAAGTTCTTGGTATACTGATAATCATTTACAAATCCCAGGTATTGGCTTTTCTAGTTTTTGTCAATGGTGAATAACATCCATAATTAATCATGTTTGTAAGTTTATCTCCAGCTTCCTTTGCATATACATCATCAAAGTATGAACTTTTGTTAAGTATTTGACTTAATTTCATGCAGGGTACTTGTCTTCCTGATGGCAGACAATGCCATGACTGAAGTTCATTAGTTTTACAAATCATTTCATTGGAAATGCCTATGGCTCCAAACTGTTCAATATTGTAACAGAATGCTGCTATATGCTTGCATGCACTAGACCAGGGCTGCCCAACCAGTCGATCACGAGCTACTAATCGATCCCAACAAGCTTTTTAGTCAATCGCAAGCCTCCGACCATCTTCCGATCAACTCACTTGTTAAACTTCCACTTGAAAATACATAGTAAAGGTGGCCTGTTCTTTTTGAAACAAGAAAAGTGAAGTTATCCCTATGTGTTTTTGATTTTTGTGTCTTTAATCTTTTATTAAGTATTAATAGATCAGATCAATCAGTAGAAAATAATATATCAAAAAATATATTGGTAGAAAATAAATAATATCAAAAACAATAAATGAAGATTATTTCGATGAGTAAGCAAGTTTGGTTGGACAAATGCTGTACAGGTTCAAATGTTTTTCCTTTCTTTATTACACTACTCAGGTTCGGAGAACAATATATCATTGTTCAGTACTAAAAGGGTTAAATTTATTAAAAAATAAACTTCAATTATTTAAATTTGTTTCTTTTTTAGCCATAATTATGAATGTAGAAAAGGAAAAAATCTATCATTATCATAATGAATGGGAACATGATTGCTTTTTTCCATGGTTAATGGCAAATATTCTTGTCTAATATGTTATTCAATTGTTGCTATTCTAAAAAAGGGAAATATCAAAAGACATTTTCGAATTAAGTTCTCCAATTATGAAAATGAATAGCCGAAAGACTCTTGAAATACGCAGAGCAAAAATTATAGATTTGAAATCGAACTTACACTCACAACAAAATATACTCGTAAAAATTTTAAGATTCTCTCTTTTGTTATATAATCCAAATTTTGAATCAATTGCAAAATCTACAGAATGCTAAATACCACATTAAAATTTTTGTTTATGTACCCACGTATTCGTAGTTATTTTCATATTATGAGAATTATTTATTTTTTTTAATAAATTTTGAATTACAGTGAAACCTTACCAAACAGACACCCCTCAATAATGGACACTTTGTAATTCCCTGGCAGTAATACATGGATGTCTATGGGAGCATCTCCCCTCAAAAGCGGACACCCTCAATAATGGACACAGACACACAAATTTCGATAATAACAGATAATAAAATCTAATAAAAATACAATATTACAGCTCAAAATTGAAAGATGAACGAAAATCGTGAAAAAATATTTTATTTTTAATAGTGATTCCACAGGATTGAAATTAATAGCGGAAGGTAGAAATTCATCTAGAGAATAAGTTCAAAAACGTAAAATAAAACAAAGATGTCAGATTTTTTCCCCAAAGTGTAGAATAGTGTATACACTCCTTGAGATTACATTCATATTTTATGTTTTCCAGTTTTATAACAACACTCTATCAATAAGTAGCATTCAAAATATTAATTTATAATCTATCTTCTTTATGTAAATTATATATTTATGTTTTAATTTCTTTACTGTTTCAAGCTACAGTATACAGTATTTGTTTATTGTTTGTATGTTGGTATTGCGAAAGATAGTATAAATAAATAAATAATGATTAAAATAAACATTTAATGCTAAATTTATCGACTTTGTTACTCATATAACGCGAAAATTCGTATCGTGCTAAATCACACCAAGCGAAAAAATGGATGGCTCAGATGGCCATTATCCTCAATAGCAGACAAATTTCTGTTCCCCAGAGATGTCCACTATTGAGAGGTTTTACTGTATATAGATGACATTGATATTTTTGTACTTTTATTCCCTGGATATCGGTAGATCACTATATCGCTCTGGTGAAAAAGTAGCTCACAGTTATAAAAAGGTTGGGCAGCCCTGCACTAGATCAACTTTCATTTGATGCTAAACAAGAACACCAAGCTTGCTTAATTTCACCATTATTTGCACAGTTTATCAATATACAAACCACAGCTAAAAATCTTGCTCCCTATCATTTATGAATATTTTGTGAGAGCTTCTTTCTCATGATTGATTCCCCAAATAATTGCATCTTTCATAAATAGTTTCTTTTTGGATTTTAATTGGGTCTTGGCTGGTCCTTTACATATCTTCCTGTCCTGACTGTTCTTTTAACTACATATGCAATAGATGCATTGATTCTTGTTTGTTTTTCATTATACCACATCTTTAAGTTTCTCTGTTTTCTTGATATATCCTTGCTTTTCAATTCTTGATATATCCTCATTTGATACATGATTTATGCTGTTGATAAAGTCTAGGGCAAAGATCTTGATATACTGATGATCATTTACAAAGCCCCAGGTATTGGCTTTTCTAGTTTTGTCAATGGTGAATGACAGCCATAATTAATCATGATGTTTGTAAGTTTATCTCCAGCTTCCTTTGCATATACATCATCAAAGTATGAAGTTTTGTTAAGTATTTGACTTAACTTCATGCAGAAACTTGTCTTCCTGATGGTGGACGATGCCATGACTGAAGTTCAGTAGTTTTATAAATCATTTCATTGGAAATGCCTATAGCTCCAAACTGTTCAATATAGTAACAGAATGCTGTTATGTACTTGCATGCACTAGACCAACTTAAATTTGATGCTAAACAAGAACACCAAGCTTGCTTAAAATTTCACCATTATTTGCAGTTTATCAAGATCGTCAGGCTATAATCCATATTTCTTTTGGTTTCAGCAGCACACAAACATTTGAAAAAAATCAAATTGTTTTTGAGTACTAGTTTCACATATTTTAAAAATTTTGTTACAAATAACCTTCTGCCTCTTTTCAAACTACTTTCAGCATATCTTGACTTGAACCATATCTCAATGATATTTAAGTTGAATGATGATAGCACCTTGCAGTCTAATTCCTTTAAAGGTTTATAACCCTCAGAAGAAAAATCTATAAGAGAAATTGTTGGTACAGGAGGAACACAACTAAAACATGCTGAAGATTATTTTCTTTCCACAACTGTAATCTGTTAAATGGACAGAAAGATTACAACAGTAATTAAATTATTTTTAGCATGACTCTGGATAAATAATAAATAAAAATATATAAGTTAAATAAAAGAAATGAACTGCAAAACTAAACTGCATTCACGGTTAGTATGCAGATGTTTAAATGCATTTCTAAAATCCAATTATTCAATAGCAATTTCTAAATTAAAACTCTTTAGTTTTAATTTGGAAATTGCTATTGAATAAAAATAATGAAAGTAACTACATGCATGCGATTCTTTAAAAAAAAGTGTTGTTACAAATTTTCATAATTATTAAATATAAAAATTATACCTGTCTTCCAATTCCTTTTTCTTTCTTTTGACTTTTGCTCCAAGATCTTGCAATTATGCTTTTAGACAGGCAACTTTTGATAACTTTGACTTGAGCACAACTCTATGGCAGTTTTATAATTACTAATATCCAGCTTCCCATTCGATTTTGATAAAGAAAATAAATATTTCTGAAATATGCCACCAGGGGAAGCCACTGTACGCAGAGTTAAGAACATGTAATAAAGAAAACAAAAGATCAGAGTGATAATATTTTTTATTCTTAAAATAAATATTTCTGAAATATGCCACCAGGGGAAGCCACTGTATGCAGAGTTAAGAACATGTAATAAAGAAAACAAAAGATCAGAGTGATAATATTTTTTATTCTGACTCAATTACAAATACAGTTCAATATGCTGCTCTTGCACATTTTCCAAAAACTGCATTCTATGAACTGCATTTTCCACTGCAGAATGCAGCAAATCTCTACAGATTTGTATCAGTGAAGTGTTATTTGGTTTTTCAAAGTTGCTAAATTTTCCAACATGTCCTTGGTAAACCAAGTTTTTTAAATACCTCAACAACCAAAAATTACATGGAATGAGATCAGATAAACATGTTGGTCACTTCATAGGGAATGCTTGACTAATTATTGGATCTTTGGTGAAATGCTGTCATAGGACTTGATGCTTTGTCAATCCTATGTGATGAATTGTTCCAGTCTCGTAAATATGGTGGTGTTGAGACATTAACGCTGTTGAAGTTGTGGAATAATGAAATTGAGCAGCATTTGACAATATCTCCCTGCAGTGATAGAACAAGTCATTGTCCCTGTTGGTTTGGATTCTTCAAAAAAGTATGGGCCATTGTAAATGAGGCAGTAAAGCCATATCACATTGACTTTCAATGGAAACAAGGGAACTATATCCAAATAAACCTAAATTATCAAACCAAATTTTAGCCCTTGAAACCGTAATGGAAATAATTTTAATGATTTATTTCCGTTTTTGAATTATTTCCGTTACGGTTTCAAGGGCTAAAATTTGACTTGATAATTTAGGAAACAAGGGAATCTATTCAAATGCATAAGGACAATTGACAAAGTTTTCTTGTTTAGCATCAAATTTAAGTTGGTCTAGTGCATGCAAGTACATAACAGCATTCTGTTACTATATTGAACAGTTTGGAGCCATAGGCATTTCCAATGAAATGATTTATAAAACTAATGAACTTCAGTCATGGCATCGTCCACCATCAGGAAGACAAGTTTCTGCATGAAGTTAAGTCAATACTTAACAAATAGTGCTGTTGAAAATATTGAACCTTAAATGCATAAGGATTCTAGTAGCTCAAATTCAACAATTGTGTGAATTGACAGAGCCATTGGATAAAAATGAGCATCATTATTCCAAAGGATGTTCCAAGACCATGCATCATTCACTTCTGTCTGAGCTAGGAACAGATGGAAAAAGTGCAAGTGAGTTTCCATCATTGATTGGAAGCAATTGTTGGACTTGGGTCATCTTGTAAGCGAAAAATTTCAGCACTTTGCACAAACTTTTCCACACAGTTGAATAAGACATATCAAGTTATCTGGATATTTCCCAAGCACTGCTATATCTATGTGCAATGCTTCCATTACAGCAGTTGTAACATATTCAAGTTCTTCATTTGATACCAATTTGTGTCCTCATCCTGGTTGCACTTGTAGAGATTTGATTTTTTTCAAAGCATGAGATAATTTTTTGCAAATTGATAATAGTCATGGGCGTTTTTGTAAGCTGATAATGTCAGATTTTAAATGATTTTATTAATTAAATAAAATGATGAGCTCCAAATTATGTGATAGGATGATGACTGCCTTACAGAATTCAATCTTTGTTGGAACTTCTTATTTAATTAAACAAATATTTATAAAGTTTAAATAATTTAATAATTTCTGTTACTCTTCAAAAATTTATTCCAATTAATTATTTGTAAGAATTGACTTACTTTAGAGAAAAATGTGATAATAAATGATATTAATGATTAAGTCTGTAGCATAATTAAATTTCCAATTTATAATGTAAGACTTCTTACTGTAAATATTAAATAAAAATAAATTATAAGCCAAATAAATAAGATAAACAGTTTATCTTACTTATTTAGCTTATAGTTAATTTTTATTTAAATTTTCAAATTTAGTCTCTAGAGTTTGAAACATTGTTAAATAAATTATCTACTTAGAAATAAATTGAAACCAGCTCAAAATGTATTTTTTATAATATTGTATGCTATTATATCTCTTTATTTATAGAGAGTTGATTGGTTAATTCAATTATGCCATGAAATCTTAGACTGTGAGAACCATTTTCAAACTTCCTACAGGCTGGCCAATACTTGTGATAGTTCTACCAAAATATTGAAAGACAAGTTTTAATAAACTTAACATTATGCTGCAATCACTGTTTTTTTTTTCCTTCAGTGGTCGAAGTGCATCGGTGATATGTCTACTCCCACACTTTCTTTCTTGTGGTGGCAGATATATTAGAAAAATTAGATTTACTTACATTAGGCTCAACTAACAACTTTTATCCTGTCAATTCTTTCTCTGAGTGAATGCTGTATATAATTTATAGGTATAAGTCTACTTATAAGTTATTAACATACTAACAAAAAAATAGCATATTTTTAAGTATGTTACTAACATAGAACTGGGTAGGAAAGTTCATCTAAGTTTTTACTAATATAGTTGTAAAAGTTAATAACATAGACATAAGTTACTAACTTAGTTCTAAGTCCATAGCTTTAATTCTAACACCAATTAGGTTGGGTTAGATGTTATCATTATCTTGCTCATAACTTGGCATTTCAATTTATCCTATGAGTTACCCTTAGTACTCTATTTGAGTGGAAAGAGGCACTCAAAATTTAGCCACCAAACTTGCCATATAAAAAAAAAAAAAGACAGCATGAACCTTAAAAAATTTGCATGGAATAGAATTGAGTTTATCCAGAAGAAAATTTAGCATATGGCCCTCAGTCACTCATATTTTCTTGCGTGTTTTCATAATCTATTCAGCCAATGACTATAAAAAATTTCATTCATTTTGTCACATCAGAAATCCTCATCAACAATCAATTTTATTTAAATTATTGTATATAGGTAACAAGAAATTGGTATAATCTAAAATCTTAATTTTCCTATAGGGCAATTAAATCAATTAACTATATTATATTTAACTATCTTCAGTTCACAAAAGTAACACAAGAATAAAAGGAACATTTGTTCTAAAGAATGAATTCAAACTATAGCACATATCATCTATAATTTCATAGCATTTGGATAGATTTGGACAATACAGAGTGTCCAAAAAATAATTGAAGTTTTATATGCATTTATGTGGCAAGAAACATTGTATAATATGCTGAGAAATATTTTTATTGCAATTAATAATGAACATATTTTTTGAAAAGTATTACAATGTTCTAATGTTTGCACCATTAACAGCACAGTAAACATCAAAATGGTATTCAACTTCAATCCATGCTTGAGCAAGAACATCCAGAGTAATGCTTGTAATTCTCCCTCGATGGCGTCTCCACCTTGTCGTGGTGAGGGAGCTTGCGTGTTCCAATGATCCTGAGAGCTATACCGGCGGTAGCTTCGCTAATGCTTGTAATTGCTGCAATGATTCCTTTCTTCAGATGGATAAGATCTTGATCTTTTCACTGTAAACTAGTGTTTTCACATAACCCCATAAAAAGAAATTCAATGAAGTAAAATCTGGGTTTTATGGAGGCCAAGAAATGAATCCATATCATACAATTCATTGTCTAGGAAAACAAATATTTAATATTCCTGCACAATCATTGCAAAGTGTGCTAGTGTTCTATCCTATTGAAAAATGATGCGACAGATTCTTCCATGCCCTCTATTTGGGAAAACAAATAATGCTACAGTATACTGAGATACATGCTGCTATCAACATTATGTTATGTATAGAAAAAGGGTCCAAAAATCCTATCATGCAAGAAACCACATCAAATGTTGACCTTTGAAGAAACTCTAATGTGCTTACACATCATGGTAGGATTTTCAGCAGCCTTAACCATTAGTTGCAACAATTTACATACCTACTGATATGGAATATTGTCTAATCAAGAACAGAATACTTTTTAAAATCCTAGTTCTTGTCACACATGCTGTATGTTGACAGTGAATTCCATTCTTCTTGCTTTCATGGGCTGGATCATATACAGTAGTTGAATTTTGTACAGAAATAGCTGTAGTATTTTCTGTATAACATGCACAGTTGATTTCAGAAAATTCAACTTTCTACTACACTTGTGAATGGACTTCTGCAGATTTTGAATGTAGGACTGCTGTATGGTTTCCACATTTCCATCCAATGTCCATGGTCTTCCTGGTTATTTAGCTTTCTCCAGACTGCCTTTTTCTGATACCATTTGAACTATCAGTGAATATTGTTCTCATATGGTGAATCCTTGTGATATTCTCATCTAAAACAGCATTGAATCAGGATAATAGATTTGCACTCTACCAACCAATATTAAAATACATGCAGCTTTCTCCTGTACAATATCATTACCAGATTGTCTTGCAGACATTACCCCACACACAAGAGACAATACTTTATTCACAACTAGTTACAACCAACCAATATTAAAATACATGCAGCTTTCTCCTGTACAATATCATTACCAGATTGTCTTGCAGACATTACCCCACACACAAGAGACAACACTTTATTCACAACTAGTTACATCTTTAATTCCTTTTTTGCTTTTGATTATGTATTCTTTTTTTTGCTGAAAAATCATGTCATAATTTCAGGAATAGAACATCAGTTAATGATGATTCTTGCTACTGTTCTGTATAGTTCTTGCAAAGATAAGTCACACTTTTAAATACACAGGTGCAGCATACGACTTAGTTACTTCAATAAAACAGAAAATGATCTAGTTGCTGGATAGTCTCTTAAATTTAAACTTCAAACAAGTGATATTTCAACTATCAGGAGTATATTGTATTCTCTACATTTAAGAAATATTTAAAATGTAAGAATTTTATTGAGGAACTATATTCCATATTGTATATAATTTACAAAAATATTTTATTTTTAAAATTGAAAACAATTTTAATAAATTGCCTCATTTTTAAATTAAATAAGAGAAATCTCTTTTCTAGATCTTTTAATGAAAATTATTTTTGATTTTAAGAATAAATTATTTCTGCAAAATAAAATAAAAAAGTATAGCTTATTTTTGTTTAAAAAATTAAATTATAAATTAATAGAAAAAATTTTCTTCATAAAACAACAAAATCATTGAAATCTGAATTCCTACATTTGTAATCTCCAGTGATTTAACAGCAATACAATAATGCTTTCAGGCAATGCAGACATCAAAACTGATTATGATAATACAACTAGAATCTGCGATCGCATCATTTACTGACCCAAAGAAATTATACTTTAGAACATTATTTAAAAATAGATATTATAAAACGGAATAATAAAATTTAAAAACTAATTAATAAAGAATTATCGCTTACTTTTTCTCATTAATCATATCATTTACGTGGAAGCAATTGCAATTTAAAATTATCAACGAAGATAAAAACGAGAGGGGCCACTTGCCCATTTTTATTTTTATATTTTAAAACTATTCATAACATAGAAGCACAAATGTATTATTATTGACAATGCAGCTTTACACGAAAACAAACATCTCCAACTTTCAACATGAGGCAATGCTCGATTCCGGATGCGACGTCAACTGCAGTTAATCTCCAATACCGAACATCTGCCAGATCTTTGACTTTTAGCAATCTTCATTCGAAAATAAAAATAGTCTGAATATAAATTATCTCGAAAATGGTAATATCGATTACTTTTTGATAGATGATGAGTTCAGAATTACCAAGCTATAAATAATAAATTGATTCTTCTATTGCAATATTTTAGTTATTTGGTATAAATATACTAACTGTAAAATATAATTAAATAAAATTCGCAGGAACAAAGTAATTTATAATTGATATTTTAATATTTTTTATTATTTCCAATTATCAAGTTATCATAATATCCTATTTCCAATTTTCGTCAGTAAATAAATATTTTTATAATAATAAGTTATGATTTTAGATAAGATTTTTGTGTTCTTTTTCAATCTTGTTTTAGCTCTCAAGAAATATGCAATATAGATTATTTTACCAATGGTGAAATATATGAAGAAACAGTAAATAAATTTTATGATGATTTTAGTCATTTGGTTAAAAATACTTTTTATTTCGATAAAAAGAAAGTGGCATAATAATGTGACTTCATTCTTGAATATTGTTACGTTATTCAATGAACTACCAATTTATACATACAATTTATAAGAATAAACAACAGCAGTATACTTTAAGTCTCACAGAATATTGTATAAACAATCTGCTATTTTAGGCACACTATCTAATCGGTAAAAATAGTTTATTTTTTTAATTTACAGTCTGCAATGCTAATTAAATCAATTAGCATTACAAGCTATGTTTATTTGGGATTAAAAATTGTTCGGTAGGTTTTCTGAATTATAAACATTGAAATATAAATAATGAAGACTGATATAATGATTGCAATATTAGACAGAAAATGAACAGTTCCGATTTTCTACTTGGCGATCCGCAACTGACTTCCAAAATTTTCTTTCTTTTTTTGGGATGCTCATTAATTAAGGTTCGTCCATCAGGTTCATCGATATCTATTCTCCAGTTCTCTCGCTGATGTGATACAAATATCAACATTTTTTTTTAATGATATCGTTTTGTATCATCTATAATATAATTAGCTAAAGAGTTCCATAAAATATTGGAACCCAGGATAAAATACTACATAATCAACTAGTCCATCAAGAAGTTAATGTTGATTACCAATACGGTGCTCTCTTAAGATATACCGAAGAATCTATTATTGCTAATTGATGTCAGCTCTAAAGCAGATAAAAAGCTTATTCTATTATCCTGGATGGATACGCTTCAATATTTCATCTATAGTCTGTTTCACTTTGAGATGGCAGTGTTACACGTGAGAGTGACGTCAATGACATCGTCTGGTGGCGTAATACATAATACTGTATCCTTCCGCCGTTAGATATCAAAGTATAAATAGCACATTTTCAATAATTTATCCACTGTTTTGTGCATAAACAGATTAAGACGTTTTGCCGTTAAATCTGAAGTCTTCATTATGTCCTTGATATTCTTCTAAATAGACTTTATAAAAATTTTTAATTTTATTAGTATTTTTCCACTTTTTATTATCTATAAAAATAGTAATTTTCATGCACTCCCGTTAAAAGTTATAATAAAAATGAGATTATATACTTTTAAATAGTTTTATTATTTATATTAATACTTAAGAATTGTTTTAGCTCTCCCAGCATTGTAATGAACTGTCGAAAAATTAACGGAATAATATCTAATACCATTTGGCTAATTTTTTATCAAAAGGGCGGTTTTGGTCAATGAGTGTTACTTAACGTTTACGGAAAATTTTTCGATTAGCACAGAATTATGTTGACACTCTTCGTACGAATATCGATGTGGTGGAGTAAGCGGTAAAGTGTTGTTCTCGATAATATCGTCGGTAAGACATTGTCGGTATATTGTCTATCAATAGACAACTTATGATTGGGGCATTCATTACAGAAAAAATAGTGATGTGCTTTCATGCGAATGGCAAATTTAGTAAAATGTTCATATCTACTTAAACGATTTTTCATGCCTTTCGTTTCAAATATTGTTTGGTGTCGATACTGTGCCTTTATTCATTTCCTTCCTGATTTTGTAAACAATCCGTACTAACACGCTGGTTAATTCCATTACCAAATCTATGATGTAATGTAAATTGTTGATTTATCTGGATTCACTTCTACCAATCTACCGTAAACGTTAAGGATAATCTGATTCGCTTATCTATGAAGAATCTTTCCTCTCACATTATTCTTCACGTAAAAACAAGACGCCATCTTACTTTTAGAATAATTTCGAATACGAATATTCTCGATTACGAACTTTTTTATTTTCGTCTTTTACTATCCTCAGATTTTTTATAATATCGAGGATAAAAATACGATTAAGATTGCAGTGAGACTTTGAAACTTTATATATGAAAATATTTTTATCAATATTTCTTCTCGCGATGAACTATAACCGTTTCACTCGTGACGTCACTGCCATCTCAAAGTGGAACAGACTATAGTTATATTGCAGAGAGTGAATTCCTGAGATTGAATACAGGTCCAAAGTTCAAAAAATTAATATGAAAGGGACTCTATTCTTGGCTTATCTATCATCATCCTTTTTAGTCCTGCTAACTCCTTCCCAGGCTAGGTACTCTGCGTAGTAAATTAGTCTTATTACTTAATAATAGGCAAAATCGGAAAGTGATGTTAAAAAACTTTGATCCCCTATTGGTCAAATGGCCACGCGATGAAACAGACAAAACATTGGCTTGCTACTTGGAAGATACATGTTCAAATTTTCTGAGAACAGTTGTCGGCCGGATGGCTCCGAGATAAAGCATTCGCTATATTATTACATTAGAGAATCCGGGTTCAATTCCAAGTCCCCTCATCTCAAGTTTTTCAGAATAGATCCAGGTCCGACCTGTTTTATTTTTATATTTTTATGCCATTTTACATTCGGTCAATACTAAACAACTGAGAATTTCCATGCTTACCATGAGCCGCCCACATTCCCGATGGAGTCAGTCATTAGATGAAATATGGGTTCAACGAGCAGGGCCTGGATTCCTTCCGAAAAATCTGGTGGTGTAGGACCCAGAAACCCGAACCCTTCAGGATGAAAGTACATGATTCTACCGAGGCTATCCGGCCTGTTGAACTCCATCCTTTAACTTGACGGCCGACCTTTTGTGAGTGCTAACCAATCTATGACGGCTCTAAAAATGATTAGGTTAGGTTAGTTCAAGGATTCCCAACCTTTTTCTTGCATCGACCCCTTTTAAAAAAATGATTTTCTTCATCGACCCCCTTACATTTTTCTCTATAATATACAGCATACAACATAATCATAAATAAATTACACATAACCTAAAGATAACAATTTAGATCAAGAATATGAACAAAAGTTTTAAAAGAAATGGTTTATTAATTTATTATTTTTTGCACTATTATCATTTTTAATTTTACATGTATAAACAAGTTTTCAGAAACAAAATCACAGATTCCAATTGCACAAAAGTTCGATATTAATTAATGTGATGGCTGAGCTTGATGTATTGATGAAATTTTTTTAATATTTGGCATAAAATTTCTTAACTTAATTCTTAAATCATCTCGTTCAAAAATATTCAACCTGTTTCTTGTATTCCGTAGTAAATTATTGATTTAACTAAAGCCTGCTTCCATTAGGTAAGAAGAGGGAAAAATCAATAATGCGAGTTCGATAACAATTTTTATTTGGGGATATTTTTCTTTGATGGCTTTTAAATTCCAAAACTTAGCATACCCATGTGTTTCAACTAAGACTTGTGCTTGATATTGGGATAAATAAGGCCACTTAAATGAAATTCAAACTTATAGTATTGAAATATGTATTGTAATGCAATGCTAAGAGAAAGCTGGATTGAGAACAGAATTAAGTTGTGTTGCATTGTGTCACATTTCTCTACAATAAGATTTTATTGAAATGTTTGTTCAGCAGAAAATATCAAAGAAATATTAAAATTTTTCATTATTTCTTAATCTCAAAATATTTAACAAAGTTTAAAACAATAAAAAGTTGAAATTAAAACACGCAATAAAAATTTTGTTGCAGCTGATGAAAATGGAATGCCTGTCAGCATGCATGATCATTGGAGCACAAATTTGATGTCCAAAGTCAATTGTAAAATAATCATCCAGTATTTCTAAATGATCAGAAAGATCAACACAGATTGCTACATCATTTCTATTTAATATTAACTGATGATATTTACAGTAAGACCACCTTGTTTATTTATGAAAAAAAGATAAGTCTACATATTTCTGATTTTATTTGTGAAGTGTTCAATAAATTAATATTTTTAAATATATTTAAATATTAACAGTTAGTACAGGATAAAGGAAAAAACCATTTGCTTTTATACAGTAATGGAGTTCATGACAGCACTAGTAGCAAATAACAAAGAAATTTTAATTCTTTTTAATTAAAATTTTTTTGTTACTTGCTACTAGTGCTGTTATGAACTCCATTATTATTAACAGTTATCCACATTTGCATATTTTTGAAGATAAAATTGAGAAGAAATAGATATTTTTATAGAAATAAATATGGTAGATCATGCTGCTACCATAGGACATGATAATAGTGCAAAGAGAATGTAACATATTCAATTTAAGGATTTTCAATTATATACTAATATCTCATATCTATATATATATAAAAAATATTAAATTATGTATAGTACTACATAGTCATATTTTAACAAAAATATGAAAAGAATCAGTAAGATAATGCTCTTTGTTAGAAACAAATATCAAGCATTGCTTGGCTGATACGAAAGTGCAGTGGAAATGTATTACAACTCAGCTGATGAATTTTAAATTCTTTGAACCATTTTCTCATTATTTTTTATTTTTTTATTCAAACTACTATCAGAAAAATTTCCTCGGCTTATACATGAGTAAATACAATAATTTAAATTCAGATTAAATTGATATTTGATATTTTATTTAAAAAAATATATAAACATTCAAATATATTTTTAAAATATTTCATTATTTTCAAAAGATATAAAAGTTATTTTATTTCAGGAATGCCCATATTAGAGAAAATTGATATTTCGGAAATGAATCAACTTTTATCTGATGTAATACAACGAGAAAAGGAAGCAGTGTAAGAATATTATATTTTATAGTTTTATTTAATATTGAAATTTAATCCAAATATAACCTATTAATTTCATAAAAAATAATAAATCAAGCACAAATAAGAATATAAAATATATACTCTGTTTATGTGATCATAGAAATAGTTTTAAATAGATAACTCATCATTAAAAGATGAATTCAAATGATCAATATCTATCAATAACATGAAGAGATATAAGGTTTTTCTTATATATAAGAAAATTCTTTATAAGAAAGATCTTATACCCAGTTTTGAAATCCATAAAATTAAATCTGATATTTTGAGTTATTGGATAACTGGAATATAATTGTGTGTGGGTGGTGTGCACACACAATTTAAAAAATTTTTGTACTTTTAATAGATATATGAATACTAGAACAAAATTATAATTATCAAAAAGTTAATTATAATTTTGTTTAACTATTGTATTTATTATTAATTTCATTTTTTAAAATATTAATTATTGTTCATTATGAAAAATTTTTTAGAAAAGAAAAAGAAATTTTAGAAACAAAAGTTACTGAACTTCATCAAAAATTATTAAAAATGGAAAGCAAAGAAATAGCTTCTGAATCGACAATGTAAGTATATATTTAAAGTAAAATGATTTTATTGTTATGCTGAACAAAATTTTGCAAATATAATTCTTCTTTAATAATTCTATAATTTTCTCTGTTTCTTTTGAAAGTTTACTATTATCTTAATATGGTTATAGTATGTTATACTATTATAATAGCTGAGCTCTTAATTAGAAACATGATCAGAATGAAAAATATTTTGACTCCAAAATAGAGTTGCTGATGCTTGAATGTTTCAAAAATAAAAAACTCAGGAAAGCTCAAGCTATCTAAATTTTCTAAAATATTTATTAATTCGTTATACATTAAAGCCCATAAGTATGGCCATAATGAACAGCTTTTATTGATATTTTACTCTTGTTCTATAATAGAGATCATCTGGATCAAAATTTATTAAATATAGCATTCATAAAAACAAATATGTAAAAAGCAAACAAGATTGGCAAATAATTAATCTGTAATACCTAAAAACATTATTTAAAAATAATGTAATATGTAAAAAAAATAATTTAACTCATAAAAATAGTATAAAAGACAACAAAATAAGTTAATAAATAGTTTACATAGCATATTTTATTTGATAAAAAACAAATAAGAATAATTTAAAATTACAGTAAAACTTAAATTTAAGGACTATAGGGGGCAAGACTAATCCGTAAGATCGGAAAATCCATAAAATCAAAGTAAAATTTTTTTATAAACATTAGTTAGCATTTTCAACATTCCTGTACTCTTGATTTTACGGACTGTAGGGGGCAAGACTAATCCGTAAGATCAGAAAGTTCGTAAAATCGAAGTAAAATTTTTTTATAAACATTAATTAGCCCGTAAATCGAAGTAAAATTTTTTTATAAACATTAATTAGCATTTTCAACATAAAATAAAATTTTTTTATAAACATTAATTAGCATTTTCAACATACCTGTCATTTTTTATAAACATTAATTAGCATTTTCAACATACCTGTACTAATTAATGTAACTTATGACTAAAAACTGTATTATTTTACATAGAGTATTTTAAATTAAATTAAATTATTGTACATGTATATTAAATTTAGGTAAGTTGTTAGAATATTACCTGTATACATATATATTAAATTTAGGTAAGTTGTTAAAATAAAAATGACGCACTATGCAATAAATGAGTGCTTTATTTACAAATGCTGGATGTAGCTATAACGTAGACAGTTTATGCAAATATTGTATTAATATTATTTATTTTATTTTAGGATGGTGTCCGTAAAATCCGAAGTCCATAAAATCGAGGTTTTACTGTGTACTATGGACAGTTTATGCAAATATTGTATTAATATTATTTATTTTATTTTTTGGGATCGTGTCCGTAAAATCGAGGTTTTACTGTAATGTAAAAGTGTGTGTGTTTTCTGTCCGATAAAATTGAGGTTTTACTGTATTTTCGAAGTATGTTTTTATTAAACATCAGTCCATAAAATCGAGGTCTTACTGTATTTCCAGTAAGATTTAATTAAAACAGTTAAAATGCTGTGATTATTCAGCAGTAAAATAAAGACACACAATTAAATTTTGCTTATTAATAAATGTAGAGTTGCGAAAATCTCAAATAGTTGATCTTCCATCAAGAAATATAAATAAGTAGTAAATGATGGAATTTAATTGTGCTCTATATAGATACTTGCCTAAATAATTTCCATTCTCCTTGATTCTACTGTTGGACAAAACTCTCTTGAAGTTTTTTGTTAAGATGCATTTCGAAATGCATCTTAACAAATGCAGAAAATTATTTGTAAAAGAAGGTGTAATATTTTGTTAATTGTAAAGGAAATTAATTTGTCAAGATTTGTAAAGAAAATTATATATTGGTTTATGTTTGCAAGTTTGGAAATTTATGTATATTAGTGTAAATTTTAAAGAAATTACTTTTTAAGTTGAAATAATAAACAGTTTTGGAAATTATGCTTTAATTCGTCCTACTCCTGCAAAACACTGATAATCATGGTGATTTGAAGAATTTGGCTGGATAAGAACAAATACGGTACATTTACTGTTTAAATATTAAACAAAAATATCACTTCTATAAATTTGTTATTACTTAAAAATATTTTTGTTTATTTTGGATTAAATATAGCTTTAAAAAAACACTTGTTAATTTCAGATTATCAAGAATCAGTTAAATATTAAATAGCTATTAGTGAATATTTCTAATTCACTAATAGTTATCAAAACCAAAAAGTTCTTGGAAGAATATTTTTGGTATTCTCTCCTTTTTAAGACTGTTTTGCTTGAGATGAAAAAATGCCTTAATGACTGCCTATTAAATTATAGCTAACACAAATTTCTGAAATATCAATATTAATAACAGTCTTAATTTGAAAAGTGCATGATGATTGAATCATCTAGATTTTTTCTTTTAAATAAAATTTTACATAAAAAAAATGTAATATTTAGTTTAAATTTTTATACATATATGGCATGATTTATATTAAAATAATGCCATGAGTAAATAACATTAGCATATCATGCTATGGGAACATCTATAAACTATGTCACACTGTTAAAGGGGAAGATGTAGTAGATTTCTGACAATAAATGATATAGGATCATGCAAATTGTGACATCATAGTATAAAAATAGTGAAGTTTTACTTTACTATGACTAAATAGTTTTTTAATAAAATATAAATTTTTTTTGTGATTATAGTATTTATTTATTCAAATAATTAATATAATATATTTGGAAATACATTTAAATATAAAATGTAAGACATACATCTAGTTCTAAGACATGTCCATTTTATTTAAAGGTTTATTTAGAATTTCAGGAATATATATAACAAAATGCCAGTGTAAAGTAACTCTTTTTTTCTACTGTTTTACATATTTTTTATTTTTACATAAAATCAGAAAAAAAAATTTAATTTAAGGGAGATCTTCAAGTTTATGAAGTCATGGTCAAGGAGATCAAGTTTGGTTTGACAGAAAATGCAAAAGAGGAGAGGATCAAAAAAATATTCAAACTATGAATATTTTTTTGATCCTCTCCTCTTTTGCATTTTTTGATGTAGTGTTTGGATTAGCTTGATATAGTTTATGGATAGTTCCTATTTTATGATGATAATATGAGAAATATAAGTTTTTACTACAGTATAGTGCCTTTCGTTAAATTTTAATAAAGGAATTATTTTTATAATGCATAAAATTTCAAAAAGAATGGGAAAATAGTTGAGTTTTTTATATATACACTCATTAAAACTTATTAAAATTAAAATTTATTAATACTTTATTAAAACTTATTAATATTTTATTAGTTTTTTCAATAAACCTTTTTGACATAATTCTAGTTTTAACTAGTCATTATTTAACATGAATGATGATAAATTGTTTTATTAAATCAACTGACTGTTTTTTCTTTTATTAAACAGGGAAGAAGAATCAAGTGTTGAAGACCATATTTTTGAATTAAAAATGGTAATTTGTGTTTCATTTATACAATATAAACATTAAATTAAATTAAATAAAAATAATACAGTAATTCATTTTGAGCTAAAGTCATTGAGCTCTAGGGGATATAAGGAGCAATTACACCTCTTGCTGCTAATATTTGTACCATGATCTGTTCAATAATTATTAATTATTTAGTAGATTGGATTGGTATAAACTAATCATAAAAAATAAAATAAAATTGTAATTCATAATTTTATGCATTTTTGCATTTCAGTTTTATTCAAATAAAATTTACTGTTTCTTAATTTTTAGTTGCACCTTCCTTGCAAAATTTCTGGCTGCACTACTGGCTACAGTATTAACAAATCATAAATATATGGAAATATAATAATCCAAAACCATTAGAATTCTTCATTACTGATCAAACTATGTTAATAACTTTTACAATATCTGCAAAAGTTATTAGCATAGTTTGGTCAGTAATGAAGAATTGACTTTCAAAGTGGTAAGTGACTAGGAATTTCTGGAAAAATGGAAATTATGTATGATTTTGCCAATTGGGAAAAAGGAAACTCAGGAATTGTGTGTGAATTTTTCCTTAGATCAGAAAAATTAAGAAGCATGCTAATTTTCGTTGTGATTTGAAATGTAATAAATTTAGAGAAGGCAGATGTTAGCAATACTCAATACATAATGATAACTGCAAATGCATTGAAAGAGTTGTAGGAAAGGGGGGTTTTCTCAGCCCTAGCACTGCACCCACCAAAGGTCTATTGTGCACCCCCAACTGAATCATCCCATAAGAAGTCCCGTCTTAATTGCAAAAGACAGTATCTTCTTCAATGGGACTGTAGCAAGATGCAGGAAAATGCAATCCAAGAAGATCAAACCTCAGCCATGAAATATTATGACCCGTCACGTTGCCAAGATGCATCGCTCTCCTACTTACTACTGGGTAATAAGAGAGTGAACTTGGGAACATGATGCTTTCTGTACTCAATGGTGATTGGCTAGCTTTTAAGGGTTATAACTCAAACAGTGCCATTTAGACCATATGTTCGTTAGACATTTTCGACTTGTTTCGAGATTCCCTATCAGTACACAAAATTTTACGAAAAAGTTTTTATTCACCCTGTATATTGAATATATTCTATTTTTGTGTGTATATTCTATTTAGTCTGTGTTTAGGAGGAATAAGCAGTAAGATATCTGGTCTAGGAGTAAAATACTTTTATCATTACTTTGTTTCTTGTTACCAACTGTTGTTTCTTGTTATCAACTGTATCTTTTACAACAGACATAGCCAAATTATGGCCCACAGGTAGTCACAAGAAATTTAAATCAGGCTCATATGACTTCAGAAAATTTTAAACAAACTTTCTGGAAATAGTAGAAAGTTAAAACAATGTGTTTTTTTTAATTTTAACAATATAAAACAATTTTAATATACTTTTCTCTTTTAATGTCCAAAACACTGCTTAACGATTATCCAAGTAAAAGGTACATTATTTTAATATATTTATCACATTATGTAATTATGTGATAAATAAATTTCATTTAAAGTAGAACCTCTGTTTAACAGACTGATTGAGAAATTTTAACAATATAAAACAATTTTAATATATTTATCACATTATATAATTATGTGATAAATAAATTTCATTTAAAGTAGAACCTCTGTTTAACAGACTGATTGAGAGAAGGGATGTCTATCTTAATGGCAAAAATCCAATAAACCAAAAAGTGTTTTAAAAATACAATACAGTAGTGTATTCTAAATTTTATGGGCATGTTATTTTGGTAATTTTTTATTAAAAAAAATAAACAATGACTTTTCAATAATTTTTTTGATTTCACATAAAGTTTATTCAGGTAAACGGGGGACAAAAATATTATGAAAATACATACTGTAAGAGTTCTAATGATATGTAATATTTGTAAGTTGTATTAAGATGATAAGATGAATTTGATATGATAATTTATGAATAATTACTGTTAATTAGTGTAACTAGTGCCTTGTGGAGGTTGGCAGTTAAAGGGGTTAATAGAATTGATAGTAAATGGTAGTCAAACTTATTTTAGATGTTCGTACTCAAAAATAAAATTGAATTATTTATTTAGTAAAAGCTTTGTGATTATTGTTTTCTTTTATAGCATTTGATGCTTAAATTATTTTTATTATTATTTATTTATTATTTTTTTTTTTTGCAGAAATTACAAAAGAAAGAAATTGAAGTTGAAGAATTGAAACAAAAACTGGTGAGTGAAAATATAATAGAAATTCTTTAAATGTTGAGATAATTAAATTACACAGTTGAGTTTCAAAATAAAACTGGACAATTTGGAATACTGTATAATTAATATAGTTTGGCATTCAATAACATTGATATCTCTGCTTTTGCAATAAAATAATACACATACCATAGCACTGAAGCAGAAATAATTTTTATTTTGGAAATGTTTTCAGAAAGACACTTGTCCTCTTCAGCCACACTAATCCACTGAATGTACAGACTTAGGATTCCCAGGGACATTTAAACCAATTTTCTAAATAAATGCCTAAATAATTAATAAAAATACATTGATCCTCTCTTCCAGCACTTGTAATTCTGTCAATACTTCTGTTTAAAAGTTTTTCATCTTCTTACAGATGTAATCTTTCAAAGTATAAACAAAACAGGTAGTAATAAGCTAATAAATCTTACATAAGATTGGGCTGATCTAATTAGCTCGAATAGTTGTGTCTGCTTATGACTAGATTACTATATTGTATAAGAATGATAAATGTATTATACAGAATGAACATATTATATGTTCCTAAAAGATCTGGTCAAATTTAAATCACAGATGCTACTCATCAAAACCAAGCAAAAAGTTCACACAAACATGGATCTGAAAATGTTTCATTTTCAAGATAACATAGGATGTAAAATCATACAATTTAATAAGCTTTTTAGTCTCATGATGGATGATGGCTGCATAAATTGTAGTTTGCAATCAACAATAAAAAGAAAACAATTCATTAAACATAACATTGTGCAAGCTCCTAGAACAGTTTGTGAATGGCTGGAAATAACTCATCATTGTTGGAAAAAGAACTGAACAAACAAAAATGAGGAATTTCATACAGTAACATACGGGAAGAGTTAGCATTAACACAAATATGATATTCTCTCTCTCTCTCTCTCTCACTAATGCTATAATAATGGACAAGTGTTTAAAACCTGTAATACAGTACACTCCAGAATATCCGGTTCGCGACTATCCGGCCTAGTTTTCTTTTATCGTAATTAAATGAGAAAGGCAAGGCGTTCATTGGCAACATTGCAAAGCATTGGAAGTGGACGTCTGCTACGATCCTCCTAAGTGTCGTGTGCAAAATACAAGTTGTGACAGGAAAAGAGCAGCGTTCTGCTCGTTGTTCATTGTGTGAGGCCCACAGGCCCGAGGACGATGTTGACAGGCGTTGGCCTAAAGAGCAGTGAGCGACGCACGCAAGGACGGCAGATAGAACAGAGACGACGTTTAACAAAAACAACTTCCTTTATTAGAGAGAGATCTTTAATACTTTTCTCTTAACCAAAGAGAAGTACCTGAACAAATACAATAGAACTCCGGCCTATCCAGCTTTTTTGTTATCCGGCCTACCCTTCCGCCACATTAGGTCGGATACTCGGGAATGTACTGTATTTGTTAAATGATGATGATGATGATGACTGTAGGAAAGAGGGCTTTAAACAGCACTGCCACTACAACTAACTAGTGATCTCTTGTGTACATTGTTAAATATATAGAAAATCTGTGTAGTTGCAGATTTTATTCTCTATTGTGAAGATTGCATATAAGACCTATGTTTTTACCCTCAGTTATCTTGAAAAGGAACGCTTCTGGATCCATGTTTTTATAGGCTTTTGCTTTGTTTTACTGAAAAGATTTGTGATTTAAATTTTGCCAGACTTTTAGGAACACTCTGTATACTAAACTGTTTTCTATAAGTGTCTATTATATACTATTATACTATGTATTTGGTACAGTTTTTCCTAGATAATCTATATATCACCAAACAAAAAAAAACATACTGTTCATTATAGACATAATTAAGTTGACCAGTGATTAATAGATTTTCAGGTGCAATGAGTTAATAAATAATATTTATCAAAAAAAAAATCAGGTACTTGAGCTATTACCCAAGCATTTCCTTAGTATAAGCTTGGGCTCAAGTTTTTGAAAATACTCAAATTTCAACATCTCTTATCTGACCAACTAAATACAGTCAATCCACAGCTTACACATACTAATAAATCTAAAAAACTGTCATATAAATCAAAAATTAATTTTCTAAAGAAATCCATGATATAGTGTTAATTGGTGTTCTACTGAAAGCAAAACATTAGACTGATACATGATCTTAAAATTCATATATTGTATTTGGATTGTACTATAAAAATTACTTTGCAATATATAATTTATATTAAAGAGTTAAAAACATTAACTCTTTTTTTTTTCTTTTTACTTAAAAGAAATATTTAAACTTTTTATGGTATTATATTGTATTATAAACAGTTTTTCTCTATATTTATTCACAATTTGCTTTATAAAAATTTTATTAGATTTTATTTATTAATGGAAATAAACAAAGCATGAATTAAAAGTTTTCTTAATAAAAAACACCTCATAAATTTTTAATCTTTCAGCTTAAGCAGTTAGACTGATGTTAGTCTCTCCAATGCAAACATTCTTTCCACTAGAGAGACTAGTGACTGTCCTTTCCACTAGAAGAGTTTTTGTTTAGCTTTCAAAAATCTGGTCAGTATGACACAATGCGAATGTCAATATAATAAAAGTTAAAAAGATAAATGTATTTCTATACTATATTTTTCATAAATAGAAAAAATATTAAATAAATGAATAAAAGAATGATTTAAAAAATTCTTAGCATAACAGGTCTGGCTTTAGAAATTTCATCCTATCTAAAATTTTTCATCCGTTTTAATATAATACTGTATAATGACTATAACATTTTATTTAAAATTTTTAATTGAAAAAAATGTTTTGTTTCTATAATTAATAAATTTCTTTGCTAGACAGCAATTTTTCATGATTTACATAATTTTTTGGTCAATTCCAATTGAATGTTGATGGGATAATGCTGTAGATAAATGAACTAATATGAATAAATAAATACAATGATGATAAAACTGAACTGAATAGACTTTTATTGCTATATCATATATATTGTTTTATCCTTTTTTTAAGTTGCTTTTTACTTATTCCTTTGTGTATAAGACTGAAAACTTATAATCCGCTACTCTTTTGATTGGTCTAGTTTCTTTTCCCTTTCTAATCTTACTATGCATAATAGTTCTTTTAGTTAGACTATTAAGATGTATTGATTTTATAAATTTCATTTAAATTTATTTTTGCATAGAATAAAAAATATTAAAAATAATAATTGTTAAATTAAAATAAAGATTTTTCTTTATGGTATAAATACAAAGCAAAAATATTAATAATAGTTTAAAAAATATTTTATGGAAAGTGTAATAAATTTCAAAACTGTTTTCTTTTTATTTCAACATTAGCTCTAAATCTTTTAGGTAATAAACATTTTTAATATTCAGTAATAATTTCAAAACATGACATTTTTAAGGATTTCTGACTTATGCTTTCTGTTTAATACTGCTTAAAACTAATTAATATAACATTATTATTATTCTGCAAATAACTGAAATTCTACAAACAATCTTTTAGTATTGAAAATAGCTTGTATTGTATACTATTGTATAATGTTTTGATGGCATCATAAAATGTAATTGTTGTAGAAGTTAACTTATAAATCAAATTATTTTTATTGCAACAAAAATAATTATAATTCATGTATTAATATAAATATATTAATATGCTAATATTATACAATATATTATGAATTGTAATTGTTCAAAATTAATAGTTTAAAATTTTTCATTTGGCAAATTTATTTTATATACATAATTAAAGAGGAAGTATTTAGAGCCCAGTAGCCAAGAATTTGCTGGTTCAACTTCAACTAGACTCTACATACATTCTTTCCAGATTATGGGAATTCAATTTCAATAGAGAAAATATATAGTTCCAAAATGTTCCATCAGAGGGAAAATGCTGCTGTACATGGAAAAATTGCTACTCAATTTTTTTATTCCACAACTCTAACACATGAATGTCTTAACACAACTATGTTTATGCAAGATGGAGCATCCCCTCACATAGGATTAATAGTGCAGCAAGTCCTATAATAGCATTTCACTGAAAACCAAATAATAGTCAAGCATTCTCTACAAAGTGGCCAATCTGTTCACCTGATCTCATTCCATATGATTTTTAATTGGGGAGATATTTAAAAAATTTGGTTTACCAGAGACACATGGACAATTTAGTAACTTTGAAGGACCAAAAAACACTTCATGTGAGACAAATTTGTGAAGATTTTCTGCATTCCTCAGTGGAAAATGTGGTTCATAGAATACAGTTTTTGGAAAATGTGCAAGAGCAACATATTGAACTATATTTAAATTGAGTCAAATTAAAAACTATTGTCAACTGTGACCTTTTTTCTTTATTACATCATCTTAACTCTGCATATGACAGCATTTTTCCTCTGCTAGTGCATTTCGGAACTATTTATTTTCTTTATCAAAATCAAATTCCCATAATCTTGAAAATATGTACACCTAATTTAGTGAGTTTGGTCCAATAGTTTCTTGGTAATTGGGCTCTAAACACTTCTTTAATTATGGCCATTCTTTATTTTTCTTGTTTATGATTTATCTATAAAATAAATAATAAAACAATATTAACAAGTCATATTTTTAATACATTAATTGAATTTTAATTTTTAATATTTTATATATAAATAAAAATTTTTATTTTAATAGGCAAGCCAAAGTGTGTGTGTAAATTCTCATGTTCCTATTTCAACAGATAAAGTATCAGTTTTAACGTAAGTGTAATATTTTAAAATTAATTATTTTGTATATTGTTTTAATATTATGATTTCACCACATAAGTTATATGCAAAAACTTGAAAAATATTAAATATTCTTAAAATTATAATGCATTCTCTAAATTTTTATATAAATGTGCTAATAGTCAAAACAATAATTTTATTGTCTAATTTAAAAATGGCAAACTATCTGTTATCTAGATATTGATATTACTTAATTTCTTAAATCAAAAATTGTTAAATTAAGTTTTACATAGATGTTTTTAATAAACTTGATGATAAAAAAATATAAACTTATATGAAAACAGCACTCAAGCAGATAAGAAGGATATTTTTACTTGTTTAAATGCATTTTTTATATAAATTTTATCTTAAAATCAATAGTACACAGAGTAAATTTGATGTATTTGATACACTAAGTGAAGAAAATAAGCAAGGTAAATCACTGATTTAAACAAATTACAATGGATAATTGATCAATGATCAAATAATTTCTTTGCAAAATGAAAAAGTGGTATAGATTTATTCTCTTTGTTAAATTAAAAATTTGATAACCAAGGGATACCTATTCATGTCTGAATTATCATCTAGCCCATTCAAATTCTCAATGTTATATAATCATTCAAGTGATTTTCAGATAATTCCTAAGCATCATATTCAGCATACAAAACTATATTTTATTTTATATTGATTAATTTTTTGTTTCAGAATTATATTTGTTGTAACATTGATAACCCATTTTAAAACTATTTAAAAAATACATATCAGTAAACATGTTGCAATTAATAAATAACTACAAATTCAAATAATCAAATCATATAAATATATCTGTTTTTTGAAATTTCAAACCAATAACCTCCAGCTAAGCTAACTACAAGACAGTTAGCTTAGCTGGAGGTTAACTGCATACAAATGCAGTTAAGCTGCATAAAAAAGATATATTGCAATATACTATGATAAACAGTAGTATTTTTTGCAAATAATACATGATTAGTAACACTTTATAATCATACACTTTTTGATTCCCAAGAACGTAAGTTTAAAAAACATTTCTGTATTAAAGAAAAAGTTATAGATATTTTTTGAAAAACTGATTAGCATGATCATTTCATAATAGTTAATGTTATAATTACAGTAAACAAAAGTTTATTGTAAAAATTCATATACAGTAATATTTATCATCATAAAATATTACTGTATATGAATTTTTAAGAATTTTATTTATTTTTGAAAGTTTTTATCCTTGTATGAATGTATGCATATAAATTTGTTTTTATTTTTTTATTTAAAGGTTTGTTTTATTATGTAACATTTTATTATTTAAAGGTTTGTTTTATTATATTAAAAATATGTAACATTATATTTTATTTATTTTAGTTGTGAAATTGGTGATATTGTTTTGTTGTGTTTTGATGAAAAACATGACAATTATATGGTATTTTTTCTGGGGCCAGTTTTGCATTTCTTACATACTGAATGTCTGGAAACTCTGGGATTTAAAAATGGTAAGGTTTTATAAAAAATATTTTATTGTTCCTTATATAGTAGGCTTTCAACTTTCACAATTAATTTGTCCAAAAACTTTTTGTGCAAGTTAAAAAATGCATAAGTCCAACAATATTTAAATTTGAGATACAGTAGAGTCTCCATAATCTGACACACACGGTTCCGGGGCTTGTTGGATTATTGGATGTTCAATAAAAAAAAATGGAATTACACAAACGAATATGCTCAGTTTATTAAAACTTTCCTGTCACTGCTCTTGTTATTCAAATCTTTCACAAAACCCTTAATTTTATCCTGATTTTTTTAATATAAATGGTGGCTCGTCCAATACCATGAAACGAAGCCAAATCATTAAACTTTTCTCCCAAGTTTCTTAATTATTTCTGCCTTTTTGCCCACAGTTTATGCCCGAAGTTAAGTTTCTTAATTATTTCTGCCTTTTTGCCCACAGTTTATGCCTTATGTTTTCATTTTTTACTTTTTCTAATTTGTGACATTATGTAAAGATAAATAACAAACACTTATACACTAAAAATACTATTTTACAGTAAACAGAATACTGAACTTAAAAAATAGTCCAATTATAATGCCTGTGCAACCAACAAATAGTGACTGAAAATTTGTTTTAGGTCATTTTTTCTCTCTTGCACATGGACAAGTTTTGACCATGGTTGTAACATGAAAATTTCACGTGGGTGGTGCTACAGTTCACAGAGTGTCGGACTGGTGAAGGGCCGGACTGCAGAGACTGAACTGTACATAAATGAATACATTTGCAAAAATAATGGCCACTGAAATTTATGAGCATACTTTAAATATAATTAAGTAAATTTAAGACCATTTAAGCATTATTTTTGCAAAAAAAAAAGAAAAACTAAATTTAATGAATTTTTCATTAACATTTCATAAAAATTCAACAAAAATAAAAAGATTTACACATCTGTATATTTCTGAAATCGCGTAAGTCAAAACCGTGTAAGTTGGATACCTACTATATTTTAAAGCCTATAGAATAACTATAATTTGTATACTTTGAAATATTTCTTTTAGATTTTGATGTAATATATTTTACCTCTGGTAAAATAAATACATTAAATACTTTCATGCAGCATTTATTTTCAATTGGTTACATAATAGTTCTTAAGGAATCCAAAATTCAAGTTAATGTTGAATATTTAATTTAATTATATCCTGGAATTCTAAGTTTTCCTTTCTTTATGCAACTAACACATAACTAACTAAAAAAAATTTTTCCCAAAAGTACTTTTAAATTAGAATAAATTAATTTGTATATAAAATTAAGTTGATTTAACTATAAACTACCAAGTTTTGCTGCTTCTAAGAATACAAGAAATCACAAACTCTTAAAGCAGGAAAAATACACTATTTTATTATTAGATATACAGGGTTCGTTAGCTAAATCCAGACAAAATAAACAATTTAATTAAACAAAATTTTATTTAACAAAAAGAATTAAAATTATCAAAATTATATCATTTGAAAACAATAAAATTATCAAAATTATCATTTGCACATTAATTTGGGATCTACTCAATATAATTCCCTTCTGCCTCAATCCTCGACCGGAAACGATGACATGCCCTGCGCAACGCCTGCTACAATGAATATAAAAAAATTTATATTACAATAATTATTATAACTATTATAATTATACTGTGTTGTGCTTTGATAAGGTTGAATTTATAATTACACTGTTAGTTAATATTACTCCTGATCATGTTGTTATAATTACAGTTGTATTATAGCCATTATAGTAGTACTGCATTATATTCTCTGCTATTATATTAGATTTCTAATGTATTTTACAGGCCAAAATATTATATGTAAAGTCATATTTTCATAGATTGAAGAGTCTTGTGCAGTGTGTCTATAAAGACTTAATTTATTTTATGAAATTGAAGAATATAAGTAATGTAATAATATAATTAGAGAAAGGTTTATTAGTGAAAATTAAACATTGGCTTCAAATTGAGTTCTAACTTGTTAATTACATTATTGAATACATTTTGTTAAATTTTTCTATTGTTAACTACAATTGTAAAATGTGTATTAAATTTCACATAACTGTAATTCTTGTTTGAACATTCTAAATTAATAAATCCGTATTGACTAAAATGTTATCTATTAGATGTGGAAATTAAACTGCTTATACAGGTATCCCTCCTATAACACAGTTTCTTACATTATGGTTTCACTCTAACATGATTTGAAAATTGCAGAAACCCTCATACAACACTGTACTTCTACAACACAATTTTTACTTAAGACATTTAAAAAATTGCGTTTACTCTCCTACAATACAAAATATTTTCATTAAATTTGTAAATCATACTAGGGACACACAATACACACATAAAATGCAATCATTGGGAAATATTTTGCTAAAATTAGTCATAAATGCAACTTTGCTAGTTTGCTATGAGAGTGGGCACACAATACACACACAAAATGCAATCATTGGGAAATACTTTGCTAATATAAATGCAATTTCGCTAGTTTGCCATGAAAGGAACGATATGCAGTTTATTTTCAATTTGAAATTGAGTTAATTGAATTAATTCTGAATTGAATTAATTGGCAACAATTGAATATTTTGTGTTCCAAACGTTCAGTTTTTGGATAAAAAATAAGTTTTTATTTTTCAATAGAGGAATGTGAAAAGAAGAAAAACTTTTTTATTCATAAATTTTTTTGAGTATATGTTAAGGAACAGTTGTTTTCTAGCAGATTGTTGTGTGTTAGATTACAAATTTTGTAAAGAGAACAAAAGATACACAAACTTTAAATGCATAAAAATGTTCAGAAAGTGAAGTTAATGTTGTTAAAAAGAAAAAACGTTCTTGTTTTAACTGAACAGCAGTAAGAAAGATATAATTATTAAATGAATGTTATATAGACTGTATACTTTTTCTTTCCTTTTGTTTTACATATATAGTTTTTTAGGGTCAAATGTATATATTTTTTTTCTTTTTTTATGTTTCGTGTTATTAATATTCTTAATAGAAATTAAATTTCTTACGTGGAATTAAAGAAAGTTATTTGTTTTTAATTGATTTTGGAATGTAACTCTCCTTTTTGTATTGTCTCCAGGTCTCATATAACATGGTTTCTCACAACATGGCATTTTTCAGGAACCTATCTACCGTGTTATGGGAGGGTCACCTGTAATTACTTTCTGTTATATCCAATTTGATCATTTTTGGGAACTTTCATTAGCACTTTGCTGAGTAATGCTGCTGCTGAATTGAGGGGATAGTTGCACTGCTATGTCATATCTTCCTTTAATACAGAGAAAGAAAGAAAACTATAATCATCTCTCTTGTTTGTATTATGATATAGAAGTATTTTTAGCAGGGGTGGGCAAAAGATGGCCCGCGAAGGCATCTTATACAACTCACCGCATAAAGTAAAACATACTACAGTTTCAAGGCCCACATTTGTAAAATTCTACTCGAAAAGAAAAAAATAATTAATGGATACTCTGTAGTGTAAAATAAGGGACACTCTCGCTAGTGTACATGTACACTACTGAGTTATTCCAAATTTTGATGATATAATTAAGCATGAACATAGTAAATTTCACCATTCACATTGTTTTAAATTTGTTTTTACAAAATTAATTATGTAGGTACCTAATATTTTGAACATTCTGATGTAATAGGTTGTTAGCAATCAATCAGTTTGATAAAATACTGTTTTTTTAAAGAAAATTACTTAAAATTAATTATTAAAATTATTAGAATTAATAAATTCAGATAATTATTTTCTAATGTTTCTAATGAAAAATAATAATTTTTACGGATACTTTTGTATTCTTTGCATACAAACAAAAACTAAGAAAATAACACAAGAAACTATATTTTAATAATAATATTGATACACGAATATGTGCAAGCATCACAAGAGTGGCTACACACGGATAGCGAGATTGACAAGAACATGTGCAGATGAATTGGAGATTCGACTTGGAATTCGGAGATTGGAGATTACACAGGATTATTCTTGTCCCGTGTAATGGTGAGAGGAATATGTTTGTGCAAGAATCAATCTTGCTTCAACGAAAATAGTCATTTTATGTAAAAGTAATTTTATTAATTGTTAATAAATGATGTTAGATAATGTTACCATCAATAATTTCATTACATAATTACAAAATGGTGTCATAAGGTTAAATTTGCGCTTAGGTACATTTCAATTTTTATGTGGCCTTGCTTTATCCTGAAGATTGTTTATCTGTCCCTCGACAGAAAATAATTGTCCACCCTTGATTTATAGTATAGTCTACACCAGGGATGATGAACCTATGGTATGCATGCCCAAAGTAACACATTAGAAAATTTTTTGTACACGTGAAGCTTGGAGCTTTACATTGTTTTTAATTAAATTAATATTTGGACCAGCATGCAAAAAGTAATTTTTACAAAAATTTAGCCAATTTTGACATGCATTCTTAACACATTAGTGTTGGGCCTGTATGCCATACCAGTTGTTAAAAATTCCTGCTGCTGTTCAGTGGCATATATCATACAGCTCTATTTAAAACTGTATTTATTGAATTTCCTATGCAATTTTTGGATTAATCTATCCTTGTGTGTGGCACTGTTATTGTTTTAGTTTAAAGCATGTTTTTCCCTTTAGTATCAAAAATTTGGTATTATATAATTTTTTTTATTAATCCATAGTAAACAATAAGATATTTTAACTGTGTTAAATCTTTATAAAATTTAATTTAACAATATTAGTTTGTTATTATACAGGGTCGTGCAGATAAATCCGGATTAATCGCGATGTAATTAAAAATGACAAAATGGCCTTGCTTTATCCTGAAGATCGTTTATCTGTCCCTCGACAGAAAATAATTGCCCACCCTTGATTTATAGTATAGTCTACACCAGGGATGATGAATCTATGGTATGCATGCCCAAAGTAACACATTAGAAAATTTTTTGGACACGTGAAACTTGGAGCTTTACATTGTTTTTAATAAAATTAATATTTGGACCAGCATGCAAAAAGTAATTTTTACAAAAATTTAGCCAATTTTGACAAGCTTATTCTGTATATATGAAAATAATTTTGTAACAAAATTTGCAAGCAGCATACCTGTTAGTAATCATCATAGTCTAACTGAAACACTTGATGATTTTCTCTGATATTTTGAAAGATTAGTATAAATAGTATAGGATTGGCCCTCCTGAAATATCATCATCACTTTTTTAAATAGTGATCCAGCAGTCATTTAGAATTGTGGAAAAATTTATAAAAAATAAAAAGCAGTTTTCTAATTTTCTGTTAAAATTATTAAATTTATATACTAGTAATAAAAACTAGATGAAAATAAAATTTATATTATTCCCTTTATTTATATACAATAATTTATAATGCCATAAGTTTTCACTATTTATCAGATTATTTAACTGTTTTTGAGATAAATGTACAGTCAGCAGAATGATTTCATGAAAATGATTTCAAACTTCTATTTTTTTCTTTCTACTACTATTAATTTTCTAAAAGACTTCAGGCCTTCACTGTCAGTCACTATCCAAACTTTTAGACTAGTCTTATCATGAATATAATAGCTAGTGATGGATCCTTTATATTTTCTTACTGCTCTGTTAGGTTAATATACTTAATAAACAAAATAACAGCACCAATGAGCAGACCAATACATAGTTGTATTTTTAAAAAGCTGTGATAAATAATATGAGCTGATGAGGGTGTTATCACGCCGAAAACGTTTCTCATTAAAGTTTTTCTAATTCGGTTGTTATAACTACATATTGGTCTGCTTATTGGTGCTGTTATTTTGCTTATTAAGCTAGTATGGATTCTGAAATATCATTTCTGTTCTGTAATCTCTACTTGAATTATGGAATCAAACAAAGGAAAATAGGTAACAATTCCACGATTATTACTCTTCATAATTACTGAAAAATTATTCATACAAATACATATATTTTTAAAGATGGAGGATATTTTGACATCCCATCTCAAATGGAAAGTTTTCTAGAGATAGTTCTATTCACCTGAATTGCATTCAATGTTCTCTTATGTTATTTGTAGTGAAGCAGATGAGAATGGATTAATTCCAAAAGTGCTCTTATTTATTTCTGTTTATTAAATCACTAAATTTGAAAAAAGGAAATTCATTTTTTATTTGAAATTTGTAATACTTAGATGTATAGTGTAAATGTAAATTTTATAAAATTTAATCCTAAATTTAATCATAAAATCTCTCTTATCATTAAAAGTTTGGCTTCTGTTAAAATAGCTATTCTATTTTACAAAATATAATTTAAATATATCAAATTATCAAATATAAATTAAATATTTTATTTTTATATCAAGAGTGAAAATGAACAAGAATACAAAATAATAGAAGAAACAATTGGCACAACTTCATCTCCTAGTACACCAAATGTTGGTTGTCCACTTATTGATATTAGTCCGACAGATAATGAAACTGATATAATTGGGTAATGTACTTTTTTCTTTATTCTAATATTAAAATTATAAATAATAAACTATTTTCTTTATTCCTATTTCATTATAACATTTCAGATATATAATGAAAAAACAATATAGTTTATATATCTGTAATAATTAATGCAATGTATATACAGCAATTATAACAATAAATAAAGTAGAAATGTGTGAACACACAAATTTTTGAGTCAAGTCAATTTTTGAGGATGATCATGAAATTGATCCCCTGTCTAATCCAATAACCAGGGAAATTTCTGTCCAGCACTTCACAAACTTTTAATTTGTAATGTGGAGGGACACCATTTTGTTAAAAGAAAAGGTCACAATCGATCCATTGAAGTTGGAGAAAAGCAAATTGTTCTAATATATCCAAGTAAGTTACACCCAACACTTTACAACTGCTACTGTGCAAAGTCGCGGATTAGAACGAATATCAATAACACTATTTCTAATTAAGCCTAATGGATAGCGACTCTGCAAATTCCGGAGTTCTGCCTGAGTTCAGGTCTTTTTCTAAGTTCTAATTTAACTATAAAACAATCTAATAATAACGTAACGTCTAACTGATGAAACGAACCGGAAATCGGAACTTAAACTAGAAGTGCCAATTAAGTGTTAGAACAAGAACAAACAACGATGTTAGAAACTTATACTAATAAATTGAAAAACTTCTCAAACAAGTTAAGTAACAAAAATATAAAATTTATTAGACTCAAAACACTTACAAAAGTGTTAATAAATGCTTTATTGGAACTATAAAGCAACAAGAAATTAATGTTGAAAAATAAAAGCACTATTTGCAAGGTGAAAAATAGTTTTATTTGCATATAACGTTTTCAGACGTATTCCGTCCCTCTTCAGTATGGCTAACACTAGTTACATAACATACTATTCAAACGCTATTCCACACTCTGAGAGTGTGGAATAGCGTTTGAATAGTATGTTATGTAACTAGTGTTAGCCATACTGAAGAGGGACGGAATACGTCTGAAAACGTTATATGCAAATAAAACTATTTTTCACCTTGCAAATAGTGCTTTTATTTTTCAACATTCATATAGTAGCAAGTGGTAAAATGATATGTTTAACAAGAAATTAGTCAACAAAACTTGTTTAATCCAATTCAACTATCAACAATCAATTATTCACAAAAGAAAGAACCTTAAATGCTAGTTAAATCTACTACCTCCACCTCCGATACAAACTTCCAACAATTGTTGATCTTTACAAGAAACTCAAATGTCACTTTCGCCAATTTTTCATCAGAACAACACTTCTCGTTATCAAACAACACCTCAAAAAACTTGTCGATTGCATCGTTCTTTTATACTCGAATGACGTACAGTCCTGTGTTGCTTCATTTACATACTTATTCGTAACAAGTTCAAAGTTATAAGCTTACAGAGTAATTCATTCATGTCATCATCTTTACAATTAATTTATTAATACAGATCATTCTTATTTTCACATATCAGTTCAGTGGTAATATTATTTAGATAAGATGACGCACAATGAATTTATATATCGAACAAAACACCGATATGGATCATTCTTAATGCACATATCAGTACAGTGGTAAAATTATGTAGATTAGATGAGGACGTCATTACCCAGGATAGCTCTTCTGGAGGACGGTTCCGATTCCGTATCACATGATTGCCAACTACGACGGAGAAGGTACTTGGGAAGTAAGTTAACTTTTAAACTAAAATATAATATGTTAGCATATAAGTGGTTCTGATCCCGTATCACGTGATTGCTAACGACGGAGGCGGAGAACGTGGGAATCCGATTCCGTATCATGTGATTGCCAACTACGACGGAGAAGGTGGAAGTACGGTTCCGACTCCATATCACGTGATTGCCAACTACGACGGAGAAGGTGGAAGTAAAGGTTCCTATCCCGTGTCACGTGATTGCCAACTACGACGGAGAAGGTGGAAGTAAGTTATCCGATCACGTATCACGTGATTGCCAACGACGGAGGCGGAGAACGTGGGAAGTAAGTAACTAACTATATAATACGTTAGCATATAGGAAAATAACGATAAATAAATAATAGACTTGTGATTGCTAACGATGGAGGCGGAGAACGTGGGAAGTAAGTTAACTTTTAAACTAAATATACGTTAGCATATAGGAAAATAACGATAAATAAATAATAGAGTGCGTTTATGATGGAGAAGGTGGAAGTAAGTTAACTTTTAAACTAAAATATAATTAGGACGGAGAAGGTGCAAGTAAGTTAACTTTTAAACTAAAATATAATACGAAGGCGGAGAACGTGGGAAGTAAGTTAACTTTTAAACTAAAATATAATGCGTATATATAGGAAAATAACGATAAATAAATAATAGAGTGCATAATAAAGTAGGACGGAGACGGAGAACGTGGGAAGTTAAGTAACTTTTAAACTAAAATATAAGGAGAACATGGGAAGTAAGTTAACTTTTAAACTAAAATATAATACGTTAAAATAATAGGAAAATAATGATAAATAATAGAGTGCATAATAAAATAAAAACATAGGAAAATAACGATAAATAAATAATAGAGTGCATAATAAAATAATGGAGAATGTGGAAGTAAGTTAACTTTTAAACTAAAATATAATACGTTAGCATATAAAAAATAACGATAAATAATAGAGTGCATAATAAAATAAAAATAGGACAGTTCAAAGTTAACTTCCTCACAACTGTGCTATTTACAATACTCCCAGTTCTCAAAAACAGGTCACACTAATGATGATGGTTTGCCAGTCAGTGCATCTCTAAGGTACACTTGCTTGAACTTCCATTGAACAGCCACTACAGGCCTAAGTTCTGTGTACCACTAGACAAATTTTTTTTTTGCAGAGAAGCCATTTTGAATGTCAGCGACTGCAGAGCCTTGATATATAAACTGGCAGGAAAAACAAAGTTATCAGGCTAACTTAATAACTTTCCCTCCCAATTGCCATTATAACCATCATCATACAGCATAATTTCAATTTTTACCATTTTAAGAGTAAAATCCAGTTTTGATGTGGATACCCTATGTATTAATATATTTTCATGATTTTAAGTTATCTCTAACAGTATAGTATTCTGATGGTAAGTATTGAACAAGTAAATTCAATACTTATGATTTTTGATAAGTAAAAGGCAAAATAAAATAACATAAAAGACTTTTTAACTCAGACATTCTTAATTTTTATTAAACATAACTAAAAAAATAATAATATATACTTTCAATAATAATACTCAATTATAAATGCAACTAATAAAATGCTCTCTAACCAAATAAAAAAAAACTTAATTTTCTAATAGATGTGATTTTAATATGTTGGATTACAACATACCAAGTTATAGAAAATGCCAGATTAGATGGTTTATATTTCAATTCAAAATTTTCAAGCCAAATTGAGTTTTATTTTGAAGATTGAACCAAGTCAAGTTTTATTTTGAAACTTGAATCAATTTGAGTTTTGAATATTTGCATATCTCTATTTTGGTTTTAGGAATTACAATTCAAAATATGATCAAAATTGAATTAGAATTGGAAAAATTTAGAGGATTACAATGAAAATGCTTAATCAATCAATTAAAATTAATTTCTTAACTTTTAATAAAATTTTTTATCATTAGATTTTACAGTCATTAGAGAAGATTTAAAATTAACCATTTTAATTTGATCAATAAATTGGGAATAGGTTAAAAATTTATTGTTTTTTTACAATATCAAGCTATATAATTTTGATAATCTTTTTATGTTAATTTCAAGAATAATATCAATTGTTGGCTGAAAATAGTCCCAAGAATATGCAAGGTGAAGACAAGAAAGAATATACAAATGTCTCAATTTAATATACTGTATATATATATATATTTATTTATATATATATACATATTAAACTGAGACATTTTGAATTCTTTAAAAAGTTTTATTAAGCTTTATATCCAAATCAATAACTAGGTCCTAAATTAATATAAAACAAAGTCCAAATTAGTTTATTGGATTTTAGAAGAAATTGGATTTTAGAAGAAAATTATAGATGTAGGAGCACTTTTGGACTAGACTGCCCCTCTTCAGCTGCAAAAAAAGAAAGAGAGAGTTAACAGAGAAAGGAGCAGAACATCTATATAAACAACCAACTATATAACTTATGATGTCAACCCAAAGTGTTTGGGTAATAGAAGGAACAAATAGGTTGTACACATAGGATGATAAAATGTTGTGCAAAAAGAATGGAGAAAAAGCAATAAAAATTATAAAAGTTTACATTTGTGGCACTTAAATTGATTAATCAAGACCTCCTAAGCACTGTATATAGAATCCTTATCCCTAAAATTAGACTTTCATCCTGGCTACAGAGGTAAATATTCCAAACCTCATAAAAGTTAGACATAAACTCATTAGAACACAGCAAGTCAATGATTTCAGCATCATCCTATTTACCAATCAAATCTATTGAGTAAACTACTTGTGCAAGCACCACATTTTCTTTATTGTTTTTTACATTATATCAGTGCTGTTGTATATGTTCTTCTAGGCATCTTCTACTTATTCTTATGTAGTAACTTACTATACTCAATACTGAATTGACCAACGATATCTTGTATATCCTTCATTTATCAGCATTAGACTTAATTTCTTTGTCATTTCATTGGAAAACCATGACTTTCCTTCTTTTTGAGATGTGATAGGAATGATTTGTGTTAACTTCACTAAGAATCTCATGAACAGGAAATGTTTGACCAGGCTATTCTGATTGGGTGCCCTGGCCAAACATTGGCCAAGACAATCATCAGGATACCCTGGCCAATGTTTGGATTTGGTGACACCAGCAGAAGCACATAAAGCACATTTTAAGATACTGGTGCAGATCTTATGAACCAGATTATTGAATTTACTGCCAAGATATCTGTGGGCTATGAATGCCTCCCTGAGAACATTAAGTTCATTTATAGTGGCTGTCTCCTCTGTATAAAGTTTATAAGTCCATCAAATAAGTGCAGAGATGCCTAGCATCCTTATACCTGGCTGAATCATTGGAATGTTCATGAATGAGGGTGAGCCTGCTTCTGGGTTTTCTAAAAATGAAGATAGGAAATAAATTAGTCTTTTCTGTAACATGCACATCCAAAAAGTGTATCCATTCTTTATTCAATTGTTCAAGCTGTATGGTTAACCCATATGAATTGCTGATGCTGGAGATAAAGTCACTGGCAACTTGCTTATTATCAATAATCATAAAAATGTTCTAATGAGTTTAGATCCAACTTTAAGGTCACACCCATTTTGCGATTATTATATTATCTTACTTTTTATTATTATAATTAATACTTATTTTTTATACTAATTATATTTAATTATTATTATTATTATTTACAAAATATTATGATTTCTGAATAATTGTGCTGTAACGATAAGTTACGATGTCCAGTTTCGTTTTCGATTTAAAATGAATGTGTTGTACGAAAAACGGGAAAAAAGATTGCTTAAATTTAAAGAAATAATAGTAGTAATAACAAAATAATGCCAAAATTAATAAGTTAACGAATTCAGATAATTATTGGAAACAGACAGAAATGTTATTAAAAGAATTTCAAAAATTTAGACGAAGCGAAATCGGAGATCGGCGCGATCACATAAGTTAAAGTAAACTCATAAACAGCTCAGAGAGGGAGAGAGAGAGAAGAAAAAAAAACTTATTGCCTTATAGGTCACAGAAAAAATCTATAAGTTCATGAGAAAGAAGTTAACAAGCAATCTTGACAGCTGTTCATCAGCATTCCTGGGGAGGAGAGAAATCAAATTCCTCCAATTGGGTAACTGGGTTCGATTCGAACCTCTCCGGGAATGTAATTGGATTGGTGGACTTCATAGGCATTAACAAAAGTAAAACGAAAAACTTCAAAAAAAGTTGGTAGTTAGTCAGAAGATGTTGAGCAGAAGATGTTGTTCAGTCCTGTGTTGTCTTCCGTGTGTCCATCGTCTGTAGTGTCTAGTCTCTCTTCGTATCTCGTCGTATAAACTGTACCAGTTATAATCTACTGCATTGTACTTTTTAAGTAGAATATTGTAGAATAAAGAAGAAAGAAGAATATACTCTCTCTCTCTCTCTGGGTATGTTAAACGCATATGCGAGTAATTGGACTCAAAATTCGGATTAACAATTAGATAATCTATATCATAGTTTGATCTTTTTTCCTTATCTGTATTCTTAAATTTTTTATATAATTTTATAATAGATTGTTCCTCAGATTCCTTGATAATTAATGTAATTATATGTCATTTAATGATTTCTATTTAAATGTTTTAGTTAAATTTATGTACTCTTTTTTTTTGTTAAATATATGTTTTATTATTTAATTATATAAGTGTGGTTATTCTCTAATCTTCCAACACCTTCGGACTCTGAGCGCCCTTACTCACGTGTCTTTAATTAAATAAAATATTAATTTATATTTTGGCCATCTGACACGTAACTGATTGCAATACCCCACACAACTTTTGTGAATTGCTAAGGTACTTTCATCTTTCATAAAAAATAATTTAATAAATTCTGTTAATGATGTTATAATATACAGTCAATTCTTGTTATTTGCAGTAGTTACATTCAGTAAATTCTTTGCGAATATTGAATTATTGAATATTGAAGCATTGTGCCTATGGGAAATATAGAGTTAGGTTCCTGGAACCTTGCTTCCCAACATTTTCATCCTTGCTTTATGTGTGTTTTTCTGTTTAAATACACCTTATTTAATGTGTGTGTTGTACAATGTTAATTGTAACTATTGTCCAAGAGAGGGTGCCACTTTATGTCAGGAAACATCTCGGTATGAAGGACAAGAGTTCACTTGGTGAGTGCAGTAGAACCACGTTAGACACACGTTGTTTGTCTCTGTCATTATTGCGTCCTAATACAGGACAACTAACAATACAATGTGTATTGCAGTACTTACAAACAATTACAGTGTATGCAGTGTACAGTACTATACACTATACACTTAAACCTGTTTTTGTGCGGGGGATAGGGATTGCATAAAAGAAATCGCATAAAAAAAAATATCCTAAAACTTCATAAGCAGCTATAAAATATATCGTTTGCAACACATTTAACAAAAATTTTTTTTGTGCGGTAATAGGGACCACATAAAAAAGTCCCACATAGAAAATATGTAATTCAAAACCTCAAAAACCTCACGATGTAGCTAGAAATTGGTTTTACAAACAAGAAAAAATTGAATTTACACACTGGAACATTTTTCGGTCAAGAGGTATGTATGTTAATCACAGGACAGTTATCAACTAATGTGACTAGATGGTGCAGTATGTCCAAGTAATAAAATTCGTGGTAATATGATGATATAATATCGGATGGGCCATCTGTTGGATTCTTTTTAATTTGCATGTTATTTTGACAGACATCTGTTGTTTTCTTTTTAAATTACATTTTTTAATTAATTTTTATTCGTATTATGCATTTGATGGAATTTTTTTTTATACCGCACAAAAAAGATTGCACATAAAAAATTGCACATAATTAGTGATTTAATTTTTTAAATCACTAATTATGTAGTAAATAAAATCTTATTTTTGATGAGTAGTTGTTTGTTGTTTTAGGATGTTTGATGTGGCAGCTGACACATTATTTTTCTGAACTGCATCGAAAAACTGCATCAGTCTTGTCTGTGTTCCTTTTTTCCTCAGATCTTCTAAAATTTCAGCGTAAAGAGCAAATGTGCAGGAAGTTAAGCGCCTAAATTTGAAGCTGCATTCAAGCATAGGGTCACATTCTTCTGTGAACCTGCAGTCTGTAGAGTGAGAAAGGATAGGTAATGAGACTTTTCTGGCAGAACAACACAAAACTACATTTACTAACAATCAACATTTTTTATTAGAGAGAGAGTTTACATTGGTAACAATACTTTTGTCACTCAGTGGGAGTCTGCGAATAAGTGCGAAAGCTCTGCGAATATCGATTTTATGGTTACAAATAAATATCCCCAAATAGTCAAATATGCGAATGTGGAATCCGTGAATAACGAGAATCAACTGTATATTATACTAATTTTTCATTTAAGTATTTGGTTTTTAAATAAGAGGTACTGTTTTATATATCAAAGTTTCAGATTCCTTATAATAGTTACAAAATTTATATTTATCATACATACCTTAAAATAATATGCTGTTATCTAGTAATAATAAAAATTTAGATGTATATATTGATTTAAAATTTTTCTGTAGGGATGAAACTGATGGTTTTACACTTTCAACTACTGCTTTTCAAAATGACAGCAATAAACTTCTTTACAATATCATAAATTATGGAGAGAAAGATGTTTCTGAGCTATATAAAGAAACTATAAAAGAGAAAATTTCTATACAGGTAAATTAAATTTATCAAGAAAATATTAAAAAACTCATTTCTAAACATTAATTAATTCAAACTCTGCTTCTAAGATGAGAAATATTAAATACAAATACTATAATTAGTAAAACAATTTATTTTAAATAGAAGAAACATTTTTGATCCATTATGGATCCTCTTCAGCTTCTAAAGGAACATATTTTAAATTCGAAGTTTACATTCATTGTTCAAGTTATGATGTCACATATACAGAAAAAGTTTTAAAAATTTAACAGAGTATCAAAATTAAAAACAAACTATTAATAAGAGATAATATGTATCTCTTATTAATAGTTTGTTTTCAATTTTGATACTCTGTTTATAATATGTATAAATAAATGTAGACATATTAACAAAATAAAAATAACTTCAACTTCAAAAGTTCATGACTTATGGATAATTCTTTAACTCCATGCATTGTAGAATGACATACTAGGTTGCTCGTTTATGACGTTTGTGTGCATTCCTGTTTCTGCTATAACAAGTGATTCTTGTTGATACGCATGTTTGTGTTCAAAACCCGTTCTTATAATTCCTGCTTGTTTCCAATTTATATCTAGCTTGTATTCATAATGATGAGGAATCTTTCCCAAAGGATTAACAAACATCAACAAGATATTATGAATGCCCATTTAAATACATCACTGGCTAAGAGGTTTTATGACTATGAACTAAATATAAATTGGAAACAAGCAGGAATTATAAGAACGGGTTTTGAACACAATCATGCATATCTACAAGAATCATTTGTTATAGCAGAAAGAGGAATGCACATGAACGTCATAAATGAGCAACATAGTACATTGTTTTCCAATGCATGGAGTTACAGAATTATTTTCTAAACTTTTTTTAAAAAAACTCAGCACTAATGAGCAGACCAAAAGTTATCTTATTATTGAAGATAAATTTTATTGAGTAACGTTTTCGGCGATTTTTACGCCCTCATCAGTTCAAACTTACAACTTTTTTACAAGCTTTGGAATATGGAACTCTCTCATTACCAGTCGAACAATTATTTCAAAGTCTTACATAATTTAAAAAGTATTCTTAAGAATTACGATGTTACTATATTTTTCAAAATCTATATAATCCATTAGATTTGTAGTTCTTAAGAATACTTTTTAAATTATGTAAGACTTTGAAATAATTGTTCGACTGGTAAAGAGAGAGTTCCATATTCCAAAGCTTGTAAAAAAGTTGTAAGTTTGAACTGATGAGGGCGTAAAAATCGCCGAAAACGTTACTCAATAAAATTTATCTTCAATAATAAGATAACTTTTGGTCTGCTCATTAGTGCTGAGTTTTTTTAAAAAAGTTTAGAAAATTATTTATCCTATCAGAGCAGGCAAACCTGAAACTTTTACAGAATTATCCAAAGTTATAAACTTTTGAAGTTGAAGGTATTGCTATTTTGTTAATATGTCCACATTTATTTATAATATGTCTCTCTTATTGATAGTTTGTTTTTAATTTTGATACTCGTTAAATTTTTCTACGTATGGTGACATAATAACTTGAATGAAGAATATAAACTTTTTGAATTTAAAATATGTTCCTTTAGAAGCTGAAGAGGATCCATAATGGATTGAGAACATTTCTTCTGTTTAAAATAAATTGTTGTACTGCTTATAGTGCTTGTATTTAATATTTCTCATTTCTAAAGAAGATTGATAGTATTATGCAAGATAGAATCAAAAAGAACCAAAACTTATTTAAAAATATATATTTATTACATATAGTAGTAGTAGTAGTAGTAGTAGTAGTAGTAGAATAGGGAGGGGCCTATTTCAGCCCAAGCACCGCGACCAACATTGGTCTATTGTACACCCCCAATCAATTCATCCCAGAAGAAGGCCTGTCTTAACAACAAATGACAGTATATTCTTCAATGGGACAGAAGCAAGATCCTCGGGAACAGAAAAATACATCCCCAAGAGATCACGCCTAAGCCACGAAAGGGCCACACATTCACATAAAATGTGAAGAGGAGTTTCCTCCTCATACTGACATTTTCTACACATGGGGCTATCAGCAAGCCCAATCAAGTGAAGATGTCTTCTGAGATGACAGTGCCCTGTAAGAAGCCCTGTAACAATCCTAACTTCATTTTTGTTCAGAGAAAGCAACTCTTTGGTTCGCTGAGCACAGCAACCCAAAATGAGAGCCTTCGCCTGCTGTTGAACTTCAGCATATATAGGAAAGGCAATATGAAATAAAAGCATTCATACTTTTACTACTAATTTGTTTGATAAATTTGAAGAACATGGAACTGTATATAGTATTTTTTAAGTTACAAACTTTCATACATATGTATAATTCTGCTACTTCATTTTCATATTTCAGAAAATTTTAAAAACTTGAGAATTTTAAACATTACAATAGCAGAATGCTCTAAAAAAGAAATATAATATAAAACTACAGTTATTTAATATATTATGATAGTATTTCAAGATGGTGGAATTTATACCAAAAGTCTCTTTTTAATTGGAATTTTTTATTGAAATCTCTGAAGTTTTGCATTGGAATTTAATGGGAAATAAATATGTTTTATAAATTTTCATTTAATAAAAATTTTTAAGAAATGAAGTATACATGTAATCGGTTGACAGACAACATTGCATTTTATATGTATAATGTATACACATATACACACATAAAATATGTATTCCACATTTGTTCCCATACTATTTGATCAATCAATACCAAACTTTGTGTAGGGACCCATGGGAACATTGGGTACTCTGGATCAAGATTGCTCCAGGGATGGGACATTTTTATCCAATGAACATATATGTTTAAATTCTTTACACTTGTTCAGATTTGGAATGATGTTATAATCACTAATATGATATCATGATGATTGATGCAACTATAAATGACATGACAAAATATTAAAAATAAGTTATTAATTTTGAAAGATTTTCATGTAATGAACAATTTTTAAAAAATGATTACTTTCATAATATAAATAATATCTGTAATCAACTTACAATGATTACTAATAACATAAAATCAAAAATGTTTTCAAATTAACAACTTATCTTTAATAACAAAATAATTCAGAAGTTTCACTGTTCAAAAATGAAAGCATAACTGAATTAAAATAAAACTATAACTAAAATATAAAAGAAACCCATTGCCCTATGGTATTGATGTCATGCATTATAAATACTATTATAGATTGCAATGTACTGTCATATAAAATGCATGGAGCACCAATCTCCTCAGTTTAATTTTGTTTTATTTCATTTTTGTACTGTGCAACTTCTGAAATATCTATGATATTGAAGATAGATTGGTAATACATTATAAGTCAATTTAAGATATTGTGTGGTATGTATAATGTAGTGTTGAGTTTCCAAATACTTCATCAGTGTTTAACCCTAGAATGGAGTAAACATCATTCTGATAATATAAGATGGGATTTTCAAACAATGATCAGCATGCATAATATACATTTTGGGTTCATATGCTAATTGCTAGTTTATATAAATTGATATTTATAATATTTTAGAGATACAATAAGTCCTTGTTTAAATTGTGTTAAATTTTTGCTATTATGTTGAGTAAAAACTTAAAAACTTAATTTTTTAATTAATTAAGATAATAGGGTTAAATTCTACTCTGCTTTCTTACTTCAGCTTATATAGGAAAGACAGGAAAAATATTAGAAACCTATAATGTAGTTGTAAAAAACCAGGCAACCACATTTTATATGAGCACTAACAATATTGTTTAAGAACACAATATCAAATTATATTACAATAGGTCAATCAATCAAATTCATTTATTACATATAAAAATATGATATATTATCTCTTTCCAGTGGCATAGCTAGAGTGAGGTGGTCTGCTGCGGGTGGCATTTTTGGCATTAAAAAATTTTTAAACACTTTTTTAATAATAATAAGAGTAAAAGATCAGCTATTCTGAGAGTTAACAATTACAAAAATTATATGACTGTAATTGAAAAATGTCCAAGGTCCCTAAACCGATTAAACAAAATACTATTATTAGTTGTTATTATAGCCATGTACAGAATGATGGAGTGATTATAATATTTATAATTTATAAATAAAAGAAATAAAATTGTCTTTTCTTGAACTTAATTTTCAAATTGTGTCTAAATAGGTTTGATGTGTATTACGTATTTCCCAAAAGAAGGGTGGCAATTGAGAAACCATCCCAGGCAGCTGAAACTATAGCTATGCTGCTGCTCTTTCAAAATACAGTGGTACCTCAGTATACGTCTTTAATCCAGTCCGGATCCTTGGACTTATATCAAACAGGACATATACCAAACAAATTTTTCCCATAAGAAATAAAGGGAAAATTATTAATCCATTCCCATGAAAAATCCTATTGTTATTGGCATATTATACATTGATGGGATTGTATAAAATAATTTAAACACTACTTAATATTAAAATACATAAGTACAAAAGCAATTACCGGAAGATGAAATAAATGAAAATTTAACATTAGCCGATTTAATAATGTCTTTGTTTTTCACAATCATAGATATCATCGTTCTTGGTTTACAGTATGCACCAGCCAAATCCCAGATACATGTCACCTTCATACTTTCCAACAATCTCTTTTTCACCTCCATTTGTATTTCTAACCATTTTCTTCATTGCTTGGCTCTTCTCATTAACTTTCTTAGAACTCATGGTTAATGAATTTATTAAAAATTTACGTGAAAAAACAGAAAATCACCTGAAAATTCACAGAGAGTTATAGCATAGGTTGTTCACTGAATGATAACAATTGGTATACTGATGCTCATGCGTAGTCATGGCATTGTCTCAAGAGAGGTAAACAAGAATAGCGCACGGTGTTGTAATTCATTTTCACTCATACAAGTTCTAGCATGTGATGAATATGGGTTGTTATATATTCATATTCATATAAAACAGCTGCATTTAACATGTATTTTAGATGATGTCTAAACACTGTAGCCAACAAAGTTTTAAAGATGAGGAAATAATGAGGATAAAACAATGTGGCAATAAGCATGGATACTCAAATAACTTTATGGAGAAAATCTATTTGAGCAATTAAGCAAAATAGAAAATGAAGCTGCACATCAACAACACCTAATAACAGGACATAGAGAAGAACTACAAAGGACCAAGCAACAACAATATATTCCAATACCCTGTAGATTAATTAATAATAGACAAGTTAAAAGAATCATAAAGAAAAGTAACTGTAAGGAAGAATACAAAAGAGCACTTATGATATACAATGTAGGGGTCGGAAAACCCCCCTCAATGTGTCATCTTTAAGACGAAGAATGTGATGATGCTGTTGAAATAACAGGATGTAATTGATATCATTATTGTCTCTTTCGAGGTAATAAATTAAGATAGTTTATTCAGATGTCTTTGTAAGTAAAGTCCAGGACTCGACATCTGAACTGTTTGGAACTATCTAGAAATGATGTAATGTAACTCCTGCCTGGGAAAGGTGAGGAAGAGGTTACAGGAATAATATAGCGAGGACGACGCAAGTCGACGCTTTTTTGGGTTCTGTGTCTCGACTTGTTGGTTTGTTCTCTAGCTCTATATACCTGTTAATATATTTTCCGATTTGCCTACTACTACAACTGTCTGAAATACTCTTTCAGTGATCCATCCAACATTTACTAAGTGAATCTTCAAGGAAGATACTTGGTGAATTTTATTTGTGGTATTTATCAAGGGACTAAAGACTGTTGTATAGAGACTAAAGACTGTTCGTGTAAAATTTTCAAGTCATCTCCGAGAATCTTCGAAAGTGAAGTTCGTGTGTAAACAGGTATCTATCTCTCATTGTCGGTATTCAAAAGTTGTAAATAGAAGTCTCTCTTATGTTTTTTTTTAAGTAACAATAAAGAAGCTGTTAAATTTAATTTCAATGTTGTTCTCCATTTTTCGCTGAGACGCCTCAGACAGTCATCCTTACTCGTGCGTCTGACCTGAACCGCTCGTAGGTTGCAAGACCTGTTGTTTTCCGCATTTCCATTTCCTTCCGCCTGGAATTCCACAACAATATATTGAGGAATGACAAAGACAAATATGATGATCAACACAAGTTTAGCATATACAAAATCCCACTGATTGATGTAAATACAGGACAAAATAAGACCTACATAAATGCAGCTGAGAGGAATTTCAAAGATAGAATGATATTAAAAAAGCTAATTTAACAACAGCATTAGCAATGTATGTGTATGAAAGTACCGTATTACTTCGAATTTAAGCTGCCCTCGAATTTAAGCCGCAGTAGGATTTTAAAATTGGACAATTTATAATCTCTTCTTTATGTAAATTATATATTTATGTTTTAATTTCTCTACTGTTTCAAGCTACAGTATACAGTATTTGTTTATTGTTTGTATGTTGGTATTGCGAAAGATAGTATAAATAAATAAATAATGATTAAAATAAACATTTAATGCTAAATTTATCGACTTTGTTACTCATATAATGCGAAAATAAATAATGATTAAAATAAACATTTAATGTTTAAATTTATCAACTTTGTTACTCATATAACGCAAAAATTCGTATCGTGCTAAATCAAACCAAGCGAAAAACTGGATGGCTCAGATGGCCATTATCCTCAATAGCAGACACCCCTCAATAGCGGAAAAATTTCTGTTCCCCAGAGGTGTCTGCTATTGAGAAGTTTCACTGTATTAACATTTTTGTGTTTTTAGTTGATGATGTAAAATGCAAAACATGAAAAAATTACAACAATTCCTCTACTTATAATGATGGAGTTATGTTTTGATAACTTCATTGTAAATAAAAAAAACTGTAATACGAAAATAACTGACAAAGGTATTAACTTTAGTTTTTAGAAGACAATGAAACACCCAATCCTTCAAGATAGTATAAGTATCCAAATCTGATACCAGATTTCCAAAATGATAAAATTCATCTGGAACTGAATCTGACTTCCAAGATGTAAAATTATCTGGAACTGAAAAAGAATTCTCCAAGGTGGTAAGTCCACTACAACATAACTTCACAACATATTTTGGGAGATTACTGTAGTTATACATTTTAAAAATTATTTTATATTATGAAAAGAATTCACACTTCAATAGAATTTTAAAAAAGTAATGGAATTAATCTTCATTTCTAAACAAAACAGAACAATGATTCATAATACATGTACTACTTGATTTACAAACATTTGAATAATGAACATTCATATTTAAGAATATGCCAATTCATTATCAAATTTTAGAAAATTTTGAACATTAAGATAGCAGAATGCTCAAGTAAAAAATATAATGTAAATTAACGTTACTTAACGTATTATGAAAATATTTCAAGATGGCAGAGATTACAAGAAAACCTTCACTTTATAATTGGTCCATTTGCAAAATATGTTAAAAAAATACAGTACATAAAGTTCTTTCAGTACTTTAGGGAGCCAAACAGTAGGAACATGAGAGTTACAAATGAAACTTACATAGAAATTAAGTTTCTAACTCAAAAAGTACCTAAATTTTTTATATAAAAATATAGTTTGCAAAACAATAAATATTTTATTTAATTGATATATTTTTGGAAGTGAAAATTTTATACAAAAAAATAAACATCCACACAAACAAAAAATACTGAAATATGTTAAAGAACAAATAGATAAAATAATCTTCATCCAAAAGTATACTGATGTAAGCAATTAATAAAAAATAATTATAATAATTCAAGATGATATTTCTTATCTGCAGTGTTTGGATTGTTCAATCCAACTTTCTAAATTACTAATAATGTAATGTGTTAAGAAAAACAGTAACTAAAAATAGTATATAATAATTAAATCATCTATTAAAATATGTGCAATATAAATAAAAACTATCACTAAAACTAGTAGAACAACTTTATTCATTTTCATAAGAAAAGTTTTTGGTTTTCATGCAATCATTATAAAACACAAAATTCTTCAGTCAAACAATCTTTTGAATTACAAATTGAAAACTCCAATTCAAAAGATATGACAAGACTGATCTGATACAATCAGAAAACTTGCAAATGAATTCTTCATATTCAAATTATTGCTGAAATCCTCATTCAACATAATAGTGTATGATCACAAATTAGTTTAAAAATACAACAAACAATTATAAAATTAGAATGGATTGTTCTTCCTATCCACCCTATAGCCTAGTTTTCTCTATCAGATTTCCCTCTTTTTCCCTCTTTAGTTTTCTCAAATCAGATTTTCCTCTATGGTTCACTTAAAGATACCATATGGAAGAAAAAATTTTGTACTAATGACAAAGTTACTGAAAAAAAATTCTGTCAGTAGGCCTAAATCTTGGTTTGGAAAGGCTGAGATTGTAGAATATAGCCTAATACAAGAGAATATGTGTTATGTTGTAAGGATTCTAAGAAAGAGTGAGGCAAATTTAATTAAAAAAAACAAAAAAGTAAAGAATTATCAATTTAAACTGTTACCTGGTAAAGATGCGTCCGAAGCAGTTGGAATCGTCGCGGCAAATGGCCAAAGTATGACGTAATGACCACGTGTTTGGGAGGAGGACGTTAGAAAACGAACGAAAGTATTTTATTGTGGAAAGAATAATTTATATTTAGTTAAAAATTCTTATTATGAAATATAATTATAGAAAGAAGAGTCAACAGTTATTGTTTCAGTATTTTTATTAATTTCTACATGTTGCATATGCAAATTAATTGCAAGATAAATAGTGGCCAGAAGACGGAGCTGGTGTGGTCTTCTCCAGTGTTTCAACGTATCGTGGTTATACTGCTTGGTAGTTCCTGTCCCGTCCTGTCCTTGTGGAATACATGTTTGCTAACACCATTTCGTTGTGGACTGTCGTATTTGTGGTTATGTTGAGAGATTGATGGCGACAGGAGAAAGTCAATTATTAAGTATCAATAAGCAGAAAGGTTTTTAAAGATTATTTTCGAGAAGACCAGTTGTCATTTTAAATTGCTACTAATAATACATTGTAAGTTCTTCTTTAATTGTTTAACAATAAAAATAATTACGTTTAATTATGGAACATACTGGTTTTGGATTCTCCCATTTTACTAAATGGTTTGATTCGCATGACATTAACATTAATATCAAGTTAAGTGCGGAAATGAAGACGGCTGGGGAGCGGGTCCCAATCCTGGGTCACGTTCGGGCGTAAAACCCGCCGTTCGTGACAATTTTACTTATTGGCTCAAAGCTGTTGAATTTGATGGAATTTAAAAAAAAAAAAAAAAATGAGAGAGTATAACAAATACATCTAGTTATCCTTTGAGTAATTATTATACATAGGCTAGTTTAATAGAATAGTTGATCCTTTTAGTTATACAAACAATTCTATAATAAATTATTAGCAATAAAAAAGTGGTCATTTCAAAAATTTCTTTGCAACATTAGTATTAGTATTTAAAATACAACCATTTGCATAAATGATATTTTTAGAAAATATGGGAAATTTGTCTGAGAAGTTAATATGTTAAGTGGTTTGCTTACAGTTTAATTTGGATTAAATGAGTGTAGGATGAATATAAAAATTTTTTCTACCTGTAAATTAGTTTTATCAGTAGAATACTTTTCCAGCTTGATTTTCTTTAACTTAGCTGTAAAAATTTTAATTATATAATTAACATATATTTAAAATTCACTAATCATATGAAATAATAAAAATTTTAAATTATTAGTTAGAGTAATATATTATAACATAAATTATGTAATTTCCAAATCATACTAAATGCAAATGTATATGTATTTAATGGTATAATCTAATCTGAAAAATTAATGAAAATGTTATATTAAACAGAAAATGGTTAATATGAAAACACTACATAAATGAAATATATATACACTATATATATTTCATTTGTGTAGTATGTGCATTGTTTGCATCAGTGTGATCTATTCCTGACTTATTAGTCAGAGGAAAAAGCTATAAATTATTGTCTATCAACTGTCATTCACCTCTGATATCAACTGATAGATTGCTTGAATAGAACTCCCTAAATTATCTTACTATTAACCTTTAACACTCCACCGCCTGGTCTCCTGAGACAAACACGCTCCGTCTCCTAGTACTGGTCTCCCGAGACAAAAATTAAAACTTAATAACTTCGTAATTTTTGCGTTGATGCAATTTTACACAGCTACTATCAAACCACAAATGGATTAAACCAGAAAACTATGAACGGGGGACCACCGAATAAACTGTAATCAATGGTTGTAATACTATGCTCATGCGTAGAGCGTAAAACAAAAACCCGATTGTTTGGGAATGGGGAGATTGAGAGAAATAAGATATTAAAATATTCACTTTGAATTTAAGCTGCACCCAAACTTTACATCTTAAAAATTTGAATAAAAAGTGTGGCTTAAATTTGAAGTAATACAGTAATTTAGAAATACAGTGGAATAAAGCTAAAATAATAAAATATCTAGATAATAAAGAGGACTTATGGATAGCTAAAACAATAGAAATTATAAAAAGGAGTGAGAATGAAGCGATTATAAATAAAAAAATATCAGAACTATTTCACCAGCATGGAAATATGCAATTAAATATGCATGATTGAAATATGCATGCCCAATGATTTTTATATTTTTAGACTTAATTTTTAAGTATTAATTTATAATAATTATGTTTTTATTCATTTTAATCCACATTGCGAATCATAATTAATGCATGATAATAAGTGATATTAGAACTATTTTTAAAAAACGAAAATGTGAGATGTATTTACCATTAACATATTCTTTACTATTATTGTTCTAAACAGAAAGCTGAGGAGGATATCTATGATATCGAAAACGTTTCAGAATAAAATATATTTTCGTAGGTTGATGACACTTTAATGTGCATAAATAAACTTCCACTTATATAACTAATATATTTATAAATATGCCTTATTCAAAGTAGAAAAAGATGATTTTACTATAGAAGTACTTTTGACTTCAAGAAGTCATCATCAGCTTTACAGAAAAACAATTAGAATACATCGTTTTGGAATAGAACATTCCACATATTCTATTCCAAAACGATGTATTCTAATTGTTTTTTCTGTAAAGCTGATGATGACTTCTTGAAGTCGAAAGTACTTCTATAATAAAATCATCTTTTTCCACTTTGAATAAGGCTTATTTATAAATATATTACTTTAATGTGCTAATTTATTTGTTATATTCTGATTACTAAGTCATAAAAGCAATTAGGAAACAAACTTCTATGTCAAAAAATAGACTTCAGGCATGTTATTGCAGTAAACTTCAGGAAAAATAACAAAAACTTTTATTTAAAAAATGTTTTCAGTTGGGAAACCAACCTTCAGCTTACAATAAATGGAATATCCCAACTGAAAACATTTCTTAAATAAAAGTTTTTGTTATTTTTCCAGAAGTTTACTGCAAAAAAAGTGCTTGAAGTCTATTTTTTGATTTATATTTGTTAGCAGAGTTTAAAGTCTTATTGAATATTTTGTAGTTTAATGATTCATTCATTATTATAAATTAAATTTATTCATTTCTATTAATATTCTACAAGCATTTTATGTCAATTTATTATTTATGTTTACTGATATATTACTATTACTAAAGATGGATCTTTATATCTGAATGCATTTTAAATAAACATTTTTTTTGTAATAATATTTATGATTATGAATAAATGAGTTTATATATACAAAAACCTTATTTCTACCCAAGTGTTAAAAAAGTAATCATCAAAAACATTAATTATATATATAATCATTTATAATAAAGGAATAGGCATGTGTAGTCCATACTTCTGCACATGTGCAAATCAGACCAGAAGTGCTGCCATTACTATTTTCTCTCGCTTTGAATCTTTAATCGTACCTTTTAGAAAACTAAATCCCAATCTCATTATAAATTTTGTTTTAAATTTATAGTTTACTTTCTATTTATATTTGTACATTTCCTTTTGTTATTTGACTTCAATTTCATGCTTTTTCAATTGAATAATGTTGGCTGTTCTCTGGCCTGAGGATTCAGCTTACATTCGGCATCCAAAGCTATACAGGGTGCATCAGCTAAATCCAGACAAATTTCAAATTGAATTTCCTGCCATATTTTATGAAGGTGCTACGATGCTGCTGACGTTTTAGTAAGTCAGATAGACGATGCGTTTGAGGATAAGTACAAAATAGCTGATCAGTTAAGATCGAGTGCAGAATATAATCGGAGAGCAGTGATAATCGAAGGCCTTCGCGCTGGACGTCCACCTTCCGAAATAATTCAGTTCTTTAACTATCCAAGATCGACAGTTTATGATGTTACTGCTAGATATGCAGCTTCAGAGAAGTCTGAAGAAGGTTCTGCCAACCCAGCAAGGAAGAGCCATTCCAAGGGAGATCGTCAAGGACACCGGAAGTTGTCCAAAGGGCTCAAGAGCTCATCTCAGAGGACCCAGGGCAATCTCTCAGGCAGTTGGCAAAAACATTAGGTGTGAGTGAGGCCACAATGTGTCAAATTGTGGAAGAGGACCTACGGTACAAGTCCTAAGTCATAAAAGTATGACAGATGATGTCTGATGCCGCTAAAACAAAGAGAGTTACTCGCTGCAACTTGCTTCCTAAAGAATTCTGGCCTCCTAACAGTCCAGATTTGAATCCTTTGGACTATTACGTATGGAGAGTTGTTGAAAGGGTCTCTAATAGGTTGAGACATCCTAATGTGGCATCTCTCCAGGCCACTATTGAGGCAGCGTTTTTGAACCTGGACAAGCAAGCGTTGCGCAGGGTATGTCATCATTTCCGGTCATAGCTCGAGGCAGTAATTGAGACAGAAGGGAATTACATTGAGTAATTTTAATCTAAAGGGATCCCAAATTATGTGCAAATGATAATTTTCGATAATTTTATTCTTTTTGTTAAATAAAATTTTGTTTAATTAAATTGTCTCATAATTTTATTCTTTTTGTTAAATAAAATTTTAGATCGGAAGAGCGGTGTTTAATTAAATTGTTTATTTTGTCCGGATTTAGCTGGCACACCCTGGAAATTTTGTTTAATTAAATTGTTTATTTTGTCTAGATTTAGCTGACGCACCCTGTATAAGCCATTACATTCATAGTTGCATTTAAATAATATTTCATTTATTTCAGAAATTATAATTATTTTTATTTTAAAATAATAATAATAATTATTATCATCATACCATCCATGATTATTACTTGCTTTGATCCACCAGGGACCAAAGTAGTCTTAAGTCTGTAAGAGCCAGTACATGTGCTTTCTTTATCATATTTTTGTTTTTATTTTGAATGACAGGCTATAGTTGTATACAAGGGTTCAACAGCATAATCTCACATTTGATAGATAAGAAAAAAGTTTATTTTTTGATGTATTTGGGCATGTAGTGACCAATGGCTAGCTACTTTTTAATAAATGTTTATTTTTTATCATCATCAGTCATTCTATATATAAATCTAAAGAATTATTTTAAAGAGAAAATTAATTTATTTTATTGATAAAATATTCAAAAATCATTCTTTCATTCTTTGCAAAATAATTGAATTTAAAATTTTATTATTTTTTAGATAAAAGGCTTTGACAAACTTCAATGCTTGATGCCACAAAGAACAGGAAGTATAATGTATGCACTTCAGCCAAAAATGGTAAGTTTATTATTATATGCATTGTAAATTCAAAGAGTCTATATTATTACTACTTTTATCTATTTTATTCTTTCATTTATTTTAAATGTAGTATGATATATATAAAATTAAAAACACATATTGATTTATAATTTATATTTTTAATCATTTCCTTTAGAAACTTCTGTAAATACAGTGATACTTTGATTAACAATGGCCTCAGATAATGATGTACTTGATTAACAACGAGTGATTATAAGAAAAAATCTTGGTTAACAACACTGGCTTTGGTTAACAACTCCTGATTATGTGAACTTCCGACAAAATAGAGCTCTGTAAAATAGAGCATTATTGCATCATGTGATTTGTTAGCTCAGTTGTTAATCATTATTTTTTTTTCACAATCAATTCAAATCTGACAATATCATTATTAAAATTAATAAAATTATAACCATATAAAAATATATTTAAGTAAATGATAATTAACATATAATAATGAAAACAAATTATTTAATTAATAAAAATAGACGTGCAACAATTCACTAGTTTTTAGTTTCTTAAAGATTATTTCTAGATGATTATTATTTAAAATTCTGCAAACAAAGTCTTATTCTATTATTTGTTTGTGTTGTATATTATTTGACACCTGCAAGTGATGTGACGTTGTAGTTTCGGATTCCATTAGAAGAAAAAACATATCTGTACAAGATTCTACAGTTCATATAGACTAGTGGTCTCCAAACATTTTTGACTGCGTACCCCTAAGACTGAAAAAATAAATGGCACGTAAAACAAAAATTAATAAACAATTATTTTAAACATTTGTGTAGTGGAATACCGTATTTCAACCGCGAGAGGGATAATACGATTGTTTGTTTACACGGAGGTATCGGATTACGGCAAGAGGGATAAAACGATTGTTTGCTTTTACAAGGTATCAAGTTTCACTTGGGTTTCGCTTGTACGATTGTTTGTTTATACGACGTAAAAAATTACGGTCTATGGTATCGAATTTCAATCATAAATTGTCTTTGTTTAACGGAAAAATTTTTTAGAATTATGAAGTATTTGGTATTATTAGATGTGGAATATCACCAGGAATGTAAATATATCAACATTTTTTTTATCCGATGCCGAAATTATGAATAATTTGAAAAAATTATGCATTGTTTACATATGCAAATTAGGCCTAATTCTTTCGTATTTTTTTTTTTTTCTTTTTGGTCCTATAACTAAAATTAAAAAACGATATCA